>VUQG01043857.1:15258-32698 GCA_015106755.1 Etia nguti | reverse complement strand
TGGGTGGGGGGGTGGGTGTGTGTGGGGGTGTGGGTGTGTGTGTGTGTGTGTGTGTGTGTGTGTGTGTGTGTGTGTGTGTGTGTGTGTGTGTGTGTGTGTGTGAGAGAGAGAGGGAGAGAGAGGTTTATCAGCTATTTGCATATTTAAAATCTCTTGATGTGATGAAATGTAACTATATTTATTTACTCTGTATTTGACAAACTTACTACTCAGTTCAGTTCTGCGTTATACCACCACTCTGGTAAAATGAGAAACGTGCAGTACATTTAACTGCATCAGAGTTTTACTTACTGCCATTATAGATCTGATATTAAGTCACATATAAAGTAGTTACATTTACCTCCGTGGACACCCCGATGGGTCAGTGATTACTAACTGTTGAGATTCACAGGGGACATTTTTCTGCACGAGTACACTGACCTCTGACTACTGTGCTGTGAAGACTTGAACATTATCTTTACAGATGTACAGTCTAGTGAAAAACTAAGCACACCTTTACTGCTTCCTTACAATTAAAAAGAGTAAGTAGCAGCCAAGTGCTTAAAATCATTAACTGATCATCGGGAAGTGTGACCACCTCTTTAAAAATAGAAGTTTTCAACACTAAGTTGATGGTAGACTGTGTGCAGAAAAAGAGAAAAGAGAGCAGTGAAAGGAAATATCAACAGTGGGAATTCTAGTATGTGACCAAAAAGCTGAGCAGGGAAGAAACAACAAAAACAGAGGCTTCAGTACAGGGTTGTAAAGGATCACTGAATTTCCTGATAAGTATGAAAATGATATAACTTAGTTGCTTTGAGCTTTGAAGTCACCAGATCCAAACCTGCCTGCACACTTACCACTGATAATTACATCAGTGTTCGTCCTCTCCAGCTATACTCCTACCACACCAAAAGGATTATCTTTTTGAGGAATTGTGTTGCAGCTCTACAAACTTATATTCCTCCAACGACTACTAAAGCTCTTCTGGATAAATTTTATTTTAGGATTAACCTTCATTCTATTACGGATCTGAAAGTATATTATAAATGATAAGTACTGTAGGCTTTTTTTAAATGTGGGCGAACTGAATATTCACAGTCATGTGAGAGAGACAGTTGCATAGTTCACGTAGTTTTGTATATGAGTGTAAGTTAATGGTATAGGGATCAATGATGACTGAATGTGTGAAAAGCTACTGTAGTTACCATGGACACGCCATAATATGACTACAGATAATGTCAGCTAATCAGTTAATGATAGGGGCCCTTGCAATGAAACAGCTGTTATGCTGTGTCTGGTGTTATATTGCTGTGAAAAAGCATTTGCCCCCTGCCTGTTTTTTTTTTAGTTTTAAATAAATACAAAATGCAGTTTTTAAATGGTGATCTATTTTACTAAGGGGAAGACTTTTAGAAAAATTTATTGTGGACTGACGAGACAAAAGCTTAACTTTTTAGAAGGTTTGCGTCCCGTTACATCTGACGTTAAACTAATACAGTGTTTCATAAAAACAACATCATGCCAGCAGTAAAAAACATGGTGGGGGTAGTGTGATGGTCTGGGGTTGCTTTGCTGCTTGAGGATAACTTGCTATATTTGATGGAACCATGAATTCTGCTCCCTACCAGAAAATCCCGAAAGATCAATGAACAATGATCTGAAACCCAGATCAGACATTCATGCTTGAAAACCCTCCAATCTGGCTGAATTAAAACAATTCTGCAAAGAAGAGTGGGCCAAAATTCCTCCACAGTGATGTGAAAGAGTCATTGCCAGTTATCGCAAACACTTCATTGCAGTTCTTGCTGGCAAGGGTGGCATGATCAGTTTTCACGTGGCGGCAGATAGGTTTTGGTGAGCATTTTTTCCCATAATAAATGAAATCATCATTTAAAAACTGCGTTATGTATGTACTTGGGTTATTTTTTTCTAAATGTGAGGAATAGGAAAAAAACTAACTAGGAAATCACGACGAGAGCAAGTACCTTTTCATGTCACTGTACACACACAGAAGAGGAAAGTTGGAGGTACACTGAGATATTATTTCTCACCTGCAGTCAAGCTGTTGTAATGGCACAGACACTGAATGCCAATGCCAATTTGTAACAATAGTGTTAGAGGTAAAGTTGTTTTAAAAAAACACTCAGTTTTTTTTAGTTATCATCTTCAAATCCAGTCAAAATGGTCAGAGTAAAGTTTCTGTACTGCTAAAAATACCTCAGTTTGAAATCTCACAGAGTCCTGGGCCCTGTGTCAGGATCCTGAATTCCCGTTACTGATTCATAGCAGCCACTGTGAATGCTAATCACTTGATAATTCCAGCATACCGAGAAGCTGATACATGACACGATCCTCACATACAAACATGTTGCAAAAACATGGCCATGGTGCAACATCTAGATACACGTTGAACTGAGGGAGTTAACGCCACACTGATAAGATGTTCTGATAAGGTCCATAAAACCATCACACTCGGAAAGTATAAATAAGAGATCTGATGACGGTGCTGCATTCATAAGAATTAGGGGGTGTGGACAGATCTCATTCATAATATCATTCAAGAGTAGCTTATGTGCCTTTTATAAATAGGTGACTTATGATGATGATGACAAATAAACAAGGGCAAGGTGCAATGCTCAGGGACAAACAGAAAGGAGAGGCAGTCGGAACGTGAAACTCTCTTTGTCTCTTACATTGGAAATTTTTGCACATTTAAAACAAGCAAAGCTACTAAATTACTGAGAATTATTTAAAAAAAAGTCTGGGATTTATACCTGGTGATGTAAGCATTTTCACAAATGCGAACAGATTTTTGTTTTCAGTGAAAGAAGCCTTTGCTTCAGTAGAAACTGTAAAGACAGAGTTTGTTATTCCTCTTTATGTGACAGCGAATTAATGCTTTCATTTTCTTATAATAGGCTTAAACATTACAGGATGTTGTCAGCAGCAAGGCCAAAGTACATGCAGAGAATTCAAGGATAAGATCTACCCAGTAGCAGATTTAAGAGGAACGAGAGGAAAAACATAAAAGATGAATATGTATAGAGTGACATGAAACACGAATGAATGCATGAGTGATGAATATTCAGTATGTGAGTCACTTCTCCAGTTTCTTATTTTTATGTGTGTGTCAAACAAATCAGTTTCACAAAATGGACTCGGATTTATAACTACCTTTATTTTTATTAAAAGACAGCTTTTTTTTCTTCAGCTTCATTCCACTGTTACAATTCAGAAACCTATTTGAATGGAAATAGAATAAAACCAGCAGGTGCAACGGTTAAATCAGCTGAAGCAAAAATATTTTTAAACAATGAAAGAAAAAAGAACACCTAAGCTACTGGCCTGAATCCAGTATTTTCTGGCTCCAATATTGAGCAGGTTAAATAGTAATTTCTTAAAAAGTAAACTAAAAACTATATTTACTAAACCAAAACATGTAAAGTTAAGCAGTGTTTGTGTATCAGGCACTTTAAATAATGTCCTCAATGCTATGCATGCGAACTTAAAAATGGTACTAAAAACTGCCACTGCACTTAGAAAGGCAGAATATATGAAGGAAATGAGTACTGTACTTTTATGTGTGTATTTTTACTTGCAGACTATGTAAAGTGATCAGAAAATAACCGCTGTATCCACTACCTCATTAATGTCCGCGTTCATTCACTGGTATTGTTTAACATTTTGGAGGATTTTATCAAGCTCAGCTAATAATTATGTGATAATTATGAAGTATTAACTTGTATTCATGTATCATATTTTATAGAATGTTTACTAAGTGTGCACATGCATTATGTTCTAGCGAAAATCTGTGGTTTACAACCTTTTTAAGTTTATAAAGCCTTAAAATAAACCAAATCTATTTGGGCTACTTTCAGAAACAGGGTAGCTGTCTTTGTCTTCCTTTTATTTTGTGATATTTTGCTTGGACTTGAAGTACCTGGTGTTTCAGAAGAACAAAAGTAGCTTTTTGTTTTCTTTCTTTGTTTATACCATTACACATCTTGGTAAATCAGATTTTTACATAATAGTACTGACTCTTCATCTTCTACTCCAATCCTGAATCACAATTAAGCCTGTCTACATTTCCTGCTGACACCTGTCTAATAAGCTTTGGTTGTTGTCTTTTCAGAGCTCAGCCAAAAGACGTTCCTCTGGCTATGGGTCTGCCCTGCAGTATCGCTCTCATTCTTCTGACCTTAGAATAATACTGTGTTAATATACAACCGAAAGGAGGGCAGGCACTTCCCTGTATGTCTGAAGAGGCAGGGCAGCTTTAGCAGGCTGACAGTCTCTGCTACATTTCAGTACTCAAACGTGGTCAGGATTTTTCTGTTACTGGCAAGTCTACACTCATGTCATCCTGAAAGGCACCGAAAAGATACTTCATTGCAACTTGTGAAAGAGCGTCTTTCAATCACAGGACAGAATAGACAAAGAGGAATGCAGTAAAAAGCAACAAGTGACCATGAATGTGAAGAAGCAGTTGTTGTCCTTATTCTGTTTTCTTCTGCCTTCTGTGGGACTTGTGTTGATGTGTACCGGGATCTACCTGGTGTCCCAGCGGACCGTGCATGAGGATGCTCTGAGGGTCATTTTTGTCTATATCATGATTGGCTGTGGCCTCCTGGCTATGGTCATTGGGGTCTGCTGGGGCCTCTGTTCAGGCATAAAGAGCAAGAGAATTGGACGTGAGCGACACATCCAGGTCTTCACTATTGAAAGGTAAATCCGTGTTTTCGTGAAGAGTGTACATTTAATGCAAAAAACAAATGCAGGAAAAAATGTTTGTTTACCATAAAAATGATTTGAGTAGAATTTTCCTTATAACATTAGCCCCTAATATTCAGCATGCAATATCTCAATTCTTTGTTTGTTTGAGTTTAAATAAATAAATAAATGAATGAATAAATAAATAAATATATATAGATATAGATAGTATGATTTCCTTTCCTTTTCCTCGCCTTGTCTCTCTCTCTCGCTCTCTCTCTCTCTCTCTCTATATATATATATATAAATTGCAACATTACACTAAATTAAAACAACACACCAAATATCTATTTTCCCTTACAGACTGAGCTCTTTTCCTCCTTCATATGAAGAGTCCCAGGAAAGTCGAGTCTGCCCTGATGCATCTCCTGAGTTTATGGTGATGAGCCTGGCTCCTCCGTTGTACAGCCAGGACAGCTCAGAGGCCCCAGACTGCAGGTTTAGCTGGGAGCAACCTCCACCATACAGTGAAGTTGAAAGTATTCAGCAGGGACAGATGGACGCAGAGGAGCCGAGGGAGCCCTTGTCTGGACACTGAGGGAAGAACAGTTTTTGCCTGACTGGTTGAGAGAAAAAAAGGGAGGAATGCTGATTGTAGAAGTGAATGACTTCCACACCGAGCTGAGTGAGAAAGTTCCAGAACAACTGGAAATGTTTTTATGTCACTGGATCGCTCAAGTGCCAAAAGATGGACAGCAGAGATGTGCTGACATCATCTTTCTGCCATGAATCTACAACCTAGTGTCTGTCATCCGTCGTCTAACAGGCCTGAGGGTCTTTACACGGGTACGGCCAGAATGAGCCTCAGTTTTAAGCTGCAAAAATTGTTTGGTGTGACAAATAAGTAGGGATAGTATTAATCCAGGTGGACACATGAAGGTTTCATTTAACAAGGAGAACTTACTTTTATCTGCACTTAATCCAACAACCGCTGTGTTGGATGATTTATGCATTAGAAAATGCATAAACTAGTTTTTAAAGGTTAGAAGCCTGATATATATATTGTCAGAGTTGAATGAACTTTACTCAGCATAGCAAACAGGTAAGCTCACTCTTTATACTCTGTTTGTTCATGGAAACAATATTTACACTACAGTGAGTAGTAACAAATGCCCTGCCTATTGCAAACAGAATAACATTCAGTTATCAATTACCTCTGAATCTCAGTCCACCATAATTTACATAAATATTTGTTGTTTGCTAATCATATGTTCTTATTTAAACCTTTATTTAGCTGTGCTATTCACAGAAATTCTGAAAACCTCTTTTCAGTTAACAGTATTGGAATGTGTAGATGAAACACTGAACAACGTGGCTACTTTTACACTTTTTACACTACAAAATTATTGCATTTCATATGAATTTTTTATAAGACGTATTAATTTAAAATCTTTTACAAAGTCTTTCGTCCACTTTTTGCAGTCTTTTTTTAAAAAATGGATGAAGTCATCTGATCTACTGATTGCAAGATCATCTTGCAGAGATGGATAGAAAATGGAGAGTACATTGATGAGTGGTTTTTAATTTGCTGCAAACCTGCAGTGTTTAACAAATTTATTACGCCATCACCCAGTGTAAGGTTTATGCCACAGCTTCCCTAAATTAATAGTGTTTGTAATTACCCAGACCATTTTTTATGTTTCTGCAAGTTAATCCATGCAGTTTAATCAAAGTTGTATTTTTAATTTTGAAATTCAATTATTGCTGTTATCCATAAATTTTAAAATTTTGCTCTTTTACAAAAAAAAAAAATATTAAAGAACATTATTATTTTTTTATTAAGATGCCAAATTGCAGTTTTTCTTCTTGCATTTCTGAATAAAAAATATTTTTTGACTTCTCAGAGAAGTCCAGCATGCCAGCTCAAAGTTGGAGAACTGCTTAATAAATAAAACTATCATTTTTAGTTTTAAACAAGTTTTTGAAATATTTTTGTTTATATGACAGGTGATCTAACAAATGATTTAGCACTGTAAATTATTGTCTGATCTTTTGAGTACATTAATGTGATTTAACTATATACTGTGACTGCAAATACTGTCCGACTGTTACGTCTTTTCTGCCTTTGCTGAATGTGCAAATGCTTGCTGTGTATGACACTGTAAGATGTCCTAATAAAGTATTTCAACACATGAAGAGTACACCTGACAGCACAATACAAAGGGCGGTCGAGCACAAACTGCAGCATTGGAGCTTATCCATTTTTATACATATTATAAAGAGGACAAGAGTGATTGTTGCCATTTTTTAATTTTTTTTTAAAAATACACTATTGGTGGTATTTATTGATGCAATCATGCTGTTAGCTATTATATGCTAGATCCTGAACAATTTGTATTTTTAGCAACTTGTCCGAATTTAATAAACTGCCCCCTATCCCCGTCCATCTTAAGAAATAACACCTGATGCTATAAAACTGCTGTATGGGGCAATAACCTGCTATGGCTGGCTGGTAATGTCTGGCTGCCTGAGTGAACACATCCTCACGGATATCCACTGGCATATCCTCAACTGATAAAGACAGCAATCAGGCTGTTTACGAGTTCCTGCTCTGCGTGTCTCATTCAGGCCATATAAAGATCAACCCTCTTCATTTTTTTGTCTCAACACAACAACTTCAACACACTTTATGCTTAAAAGCAGGGTCTTTCCTCGAATAACAAAAAGACATTTATACACCACTGATGTATGGTGTCAGCGCAACAAAACATCTCTCCCTATGTCTGTGTTTTTTTCTTTTTGTCCTTAGACCCATCTGACTAAATTAAAAGGACAAGAATTACACACAAATATTTTATTTGGATTAAAAAAAAAAAAAAGGAAATAATGAATTCAAACATGATCATACAACATTTTCAAATCCTAAATTAAAGAATAAAAGCTAAAAATCTGTTTAGAGTATATTTTGCTTTTTAACCTAGTAGGTTTGAAATATGATTGTGGTTACTTACCAAGTCATCATAGAAAAAATAGGTGTTAATTTTATGGCTTTAACCCTGTAAGACCCAACCCATCAAAAAATAGCCAGAAAATTCTGATTTTTTTGGAACTGAGCTGTTTATTAACCCTTATAACAAAATCCACAATTTTTTTTTTTTGCTATATCATGTTGTGTATGATACATTTTTATTCTATATTTATTCTATATTTTTTGCATTGCATTTGACAAGTTTTGTCCATAACATTTTGAAATTATGGCAAGTATTGATCATGTTGATGAGATGGAGGTCTCAGAAACTCATGTATCTAATATGATACAAAGAGCATTATAGGGTTAATAAAGTTAACACATATTTATACCAAATTTATACCACAGTATACCATTATACTGTATGTATTATAGTGCGGTACTCGCGTCAGTTTAGGCAAATATGATGCAAATTTCAACCCATATATGCAAATTAATATTTAATTTTGTTTTAAAGTTTAAACAGAAGGTTAACTAAACACGCTCATAATCTGTTTGCTGTCAACCTATTTTTCATTATTTATCCTCAACAATAATTACGCCTGCCA
Source organism: Etia nguti (assembly GCA_015106755.1). Lineage (NCBI taxonomy): Eukaryota > Metazoa > Chordata > Actinopteri > Cichliformes > Cichlidae > Etia > Etia nguti. The sequence continues at coordinate 24,430 of VUQG01043857.1, read as the reverse complement.
CGTTTATCCACTAAATATTCAGCATTTTTAATACCTGACAGATGATAGTCGTCAATAAAGAACAGAGACAACTGTATGCGACTTTAACTTTATTTTTGAGAGACAAATTTCATCAGTAAGCATCTGAGTCAAAAATGAAATGAAAAATGAGGCTGAAACTACAGAGATATTTTAAAGATGAAACCAAGAAAGTACAGGAAAAGGTGCTTTGAGGATATTTTTCATGTGTTTGCATATGAGTGTGAGGGTGTTTTTTGGTTGGTTGGTTTTTTTCACTTGCTCATGTGATTACATTTGGGCCACGGCGTCCTGTCCTCTCGTGAATGTTAGAGATCTTCAGGGCAATGGCAATGAGAGGACCCAGCACCACCTGAAGACAAAGCAAAGAGAGCTGAAGGCAGTGCTTTGAAACTCAATCAAATCTTTAAATCTTTCACATTCACTTCTTGAGAATTTCTTGAGCTTTTTGGTTGTTTTTTTCTAAGCAATGTTGGTGCATTATAGTTATAGACGTCACGTGTTACTTAAACAGATTCCAGAGCAGATAACCGAGTTAGACTTACGTAAGTCTAGACCTTTAAAACTGTTTCAACATCCACATCAAGGGGATTTTATAGGAGCTTTAACCTAGTTCGTCAACCGGTTCTTGTTTATTTTTACATTTCAGAAAATGCATACAAAGTGAGCATGAGACAACAAATAATGACAACATGCCACAAACTTTGAGAAAAAGTATGACACTTGCTTTGATTGTGTACACTGCACATGTCTCTAACATTGCTTAATAATTATGCCATTATGACTCACAGGTTTGCTGTTGCTGTTGGGTGAATGTTAATTTGAACCCTTCGCTGCACAGCGTTGTGTGATGGAAAACAGCAGACATGTACCACATTGTGCAAAAGTCTTGAGACACCCCTCATTTCTTTATATTTTGGTTCAAAGGAGCCAGACCTTATCTTTAAAAAAATCCAGCAAGGACCTGACACAGGACCTGAGAGATGCATTTGACCCTTCAGTTGATCCATCTACTGCTCACTGAAGCCTCATCAGAAATGGTCTCAGTAGAAGGGTGGCTGTCAAGAAGCCATTGTTAAGGAAGAGAAACAGGGAGAAAAGGCTGAGGTATGCCAAATTACACACTGAATTTCAGCCAGTAGTGTTGGAGATCTTGTCAAAAATTCATGGAATTATAAATGCAGGAAAGTGCAGAAACATTTTAATCTATCGCATAGTACCACATGGAAAGCAACTGATAGGCAACAAATACATTTTTCAGCATAACAATAATCTGAAACACACTCCCAGTCCAGTAAAACATACGTGGATAGATAAACACACAATAAAACACAATCAGTCATGGACTGGTCTCCCCAGAGCCTGAACTTCAATATTATTGACAAAAAACAAAAGAAAAACCAGCTAACATCCAAAGAAGAGCTAAAAGTGTTCTTCAAGATGCCTGGAGAACTATTCCTGAAGAAATTACAAGAAAGCTGGGCTAACACAGTTCAGGACGTGTTGAAGAGTAAAGATGATCATACCAAATACTGACTTTCAAGCTTTTTAGAATTGCATATTGTAAACTGCATTCCCAAGTATATTTATGCATTTCAATAAATCACTGTATCTATTTACCATTTTCTGGTGATCTCAAGACTTTTCCACAACATTCTACATTGTATGATATTCTCATCCAAAAACAGCTACATGCAAAAGACATGTATTGCACTGATAGCATAGATATTAGTAAGGCTGCATATGAACATGTGGCTTTTCAGTTTGGCTGAGAATCTTGTACATAAAATCTGTCCTTCTAATCTAGCTGAATAAGCATGGCATGTAATCATGTATGTCGTTTCTGATAATTCATGTGCGCTGGGTAAGGGGCGGAATGATTAGTTGCTGAATTTATGATCTAATGATGGATGATCCAAGGGTTCAGTGTAGGTTCAGTGTAAAGCTACAAATAACACATTTTTATTGGGTGAATAAACACAGCAGCTAAATCACAGTTCAGGTATGCTTATCGCAACAGCAGTTTAGCGAGGATGATTTTTTATTTTAATGAATAAAAAGGGTGGATGTAATATTGTGATATAACTTCATGCTGCCCTTTATGTTTTGAATTACTGCACCTGCATTTTCATAATAAAAAAACAAAAAGTAATTCTCAAATACAAACTTTGTTGCTTTTCTTTTCTTTTTTATGTGGAAAAGTAAGAATTGAAATGTCATTAATCTGAACAACACACACACACGCACACACACACACACACACACACACACACACACACAGCTCTGACAACAATTCTAAATAAGGCTGTCAAGCTATTGTGAAGGCAGCTTTATAACTCCCGGGAATGTTTAAAGTACACCACCTATCCCAAACATCCATAGCCACACAACAAGCTTTCATTGCTAATCACTCCAAAGTCTACAGGTCAGTCGGCTTTAACAGTTTGAATGAAAGTTATAATACATAATCACAATGCAGCCACAGTCCAGGCTGTATCCTTTTTTTTTTTTTAACTGCTCAGCCTGACATAAACCTCGGATCAAAATTTAACCATACTTCATCAATTATTGTCTGAAGAAGTGAGCTCAAGACAACAGGTGATGAAACCCTTAGACACTGTATCACTACTAAGTATTTACTCTGCTAATATGTAGTGAATTATAGTATGTCAGAAGTAACATGTAAATAATTAGTAAATAAACTACAGCGGGAGTGTTTTCCCCTACTCCCTACTGAACAGCCGTGGGACGGTCTTCTGGCCTTTAGACTCAATCCAAAGTCGCGGCCCTGAATACTCAAAAACAAAACTGCCTGAGAGCAGGAGCTTGTAATCAGGCTGACAGATCAATGGTACACCCAGTGCTAGGTTTAAGATATAAAACAGAGTCTGTTTCTCAACTTCAAAATAACATATTCCAACATAACGGACCAATTTGTCATCCTTCCTCTTGCAATCTGAGCCATATGTTTTATTTCTGCTATAAATGTCACAAGTTTTGGAATGACTGCTTCATAATTATGTTGAAGGTTTTAAGGGACCCAGATAAATATGGACTCTTTTCATTTCTATTTTCAGGGTTCCACTTGTTCCTCTTTGCAACACAAATATTTTCCTTTACATCCCTGTTAGGGAGACATCCTCCTCCTCCTCCTCCAGGAAGTAATCTAAATCGCCCATCCATTTCTTTGTGGTTCAAAGACATGATGTCAACTGGAAATAAGATGAATTTCACAGCCTTTATTTATTTATTTTATCCCAAAAGTGGAACTATTTTATTGGTTATTTGAATTCTTTACCAACAATGACTGTATATTACTCCATTCATCTTGTGCATATATTTAATCTATTAAATCTATTTTATTATGCTTACTTGCATACATATGTTTGGACTTTATTTGATTTTATGTTTGCTAAATCACAGACTTAAATAGTAGTTTAAATTAGGTGTGTATATATATATATATAGTCCAAACATTCAAATGATAGAATATCTTCTATGTATCACACAGATACATATCATGTATTTAATATGTTGAAAAAGCTCATCATGAAGCATCATTTCTGCTACTGTCTGCCAACAAAGCTTTCCTGTGGTGGTAAAACTGGCTAAAGATGACATAATAATGATAAAATAATAATGTTGGAAGAATTTGCAAATGGCAAACAAATGGCCGCACCATAGTTCAAGATAAGGACAGACAAATAAGTGGTCATCTATTTCCAGTCATCTATTTTCTTTGGGTTGTGGTGGGTTTGGAGCCCATCCCAGCTGTCATGGGGAAAGAGGTGGGTACACCCTGGGCTAGTCACAGTCTATCTCGGGGGAAAACACAGAGAGACAGACAACCACACACTCTCTCATCCATGTCTCCGGACAATTTAGAATGGCGAGTCAACCTCACATGCACCTTTCTGGACCTCAGAGGGAAACTAAAACACAGAAAGGCCCCAGAGCCAGACAAAGAGGTTAAAACGTTCAATCTTGGTTAGATGCCATTCATGAAGGGATTTAGGACAGGATTTTTCCACTGAAAGGTGAGAAGTAATTGATATAAGCACAAACGTCACGAAAAGTAAGTACGGAAATGCCATCAAACCCATCTGCGTACCTGTGTCTCTCTGTTGTGTCTCTCTGGGTCTCTCTCAAAGCTCTCAGCATAAATGCGGATGGTGGTCCCCATCCCTCCGCCGCTCCCGCTCATTCGAAACACCACGCGGGACGCATCATTAAAGATAATCCTCAAACCCTGAAAACAAAGAAACCATTTTCTTAATTTTTATCAATTGACTTTTGTCTGCTGTTTCAATAACTGACTATTCTCTTTCTCTTTTAAATATTAAAAATTATATAAACATATATTTTTAAAAAAAGACAAATAAATGGTCATGTATTTGAGTGGAAATGGGATAAAAATCATTTGAATGCACAAATTCAATGTGACTTTACAGCCCACAAAAGTACAAATCTGGTTTCATCAGACCTGTGTTAAAACATTCAATCCTGTAATTAGTGATGCAGTAAAGGCAAACATCCACTAGATGTCACTGTTACTGTGTGCTTTGTTGGAGCATGATTCAAACTGTACTCTTGATGCATGTAGCGCACTCATGCTTCATGATGTTGGCTATAAAGTCGCACAAGGTTATAACTACAGCTGCACTTTCCAAGAATCTCCTGACTCTGACAGCAGATAACATTCTCGCTTCGGTTCATAACTGAACTCTGTGTGTGACTCTTCAAACTTAATCCCAGGATATCACTGCATTGGGACCAAGAAAATATATCTCCTGCTGACTGACGTAAGGAAGAAACTTTTCGACTAATGCGTCTGTAATAGCGCTTATCTGTCCTGAATTCCACAGTCTCTCCTTCATTATTCGATTAGAGTACAAGTTCAAGGGGGAGGACAGCAACATGTTATGAGAAAAAACAGAACTCCAAACTGTATTGTCAAAGTATCCCCACTTCAGGCGTTAAGCTGTACTAGATGTCTCGAAACTGACAAATGTTATTGCAACTATAGTAAACAAGAGTTTTGTATAGTAGTAAAAGTCAAGTGGATGCACTGTCCCAGTTCCAAAGCAGCCTGTCTCAGACAAATGGCTGTGAGCCTATTAGTTAACTGTGGCTCAGCATTATTGTTTACAGAACACAGTACTAAATGGAAATATCTGGACCACTCTGGGAATGAAGGATAACATGCGAGAGTCCAGGTGAAGAGAGACAGCGATAATGAGAGACGTCCGTCTGTTCAGCTGTCTGTCTCTCTATCTGTGAGTCTGTCAACTCATCTCTAACAATAGTGGCAGTTATCAGAAGGCTGACTAATGCTTGTTAAAAACACTTGCCAATGCAGAGCTCAGAGGCCCCGAGTGGAGCACATACCAGCCATAACTGATGTGTGTTGTGTATGTGTGTTCGTCTTTATTCATCTATCAATCCATTTGTTCATCTAGCTGCCTAAAGGTGCTTAGAGATTTTGGAGAAGTCTTTGTCTGAGCCTCCCTCCCGCCTGCTGTTGCTCTGCAACTGTGTGGAATTATTCATGGACTAATGTTGGTTTGGAAATGTGGGGAAAGAAAGTTAAGATGAGCTGTGTGCATAGAGACAGAGCACAATAAAGTCCCACTCACACAAGAGGGGAAACAAGTCATGGCTCTTCATTCGCATTTTCATTTCACACATGAAATGAGCTGCAGCAGAGAATCTCTACGCGAGTCAGCAATGACCATCATAATCAACTGCTTCTTATAAACACATCAGGGTTTTTTTTTTAATTTACCTTAGCCTCATTAGTCTATTGTAGTTATTGAAACAGTGCCATAAAGTTAGGATGTCCTGTTGTCAGTTCTTATGCGATAAATCAGCATACATTAGCACATTGCCAGAACCGTATGGGCTATAATATAAGGACAAATAATAGTGAACACAACCTGGACTCACTTAGGAATTGTTGTATTAATTTAAGTAGTCTTCAGGAATAGTTCCCTAGCCTTGTTGAGGGACATTCAGTACTCTTATTTTGATGCTGGCTGCCTTTTGTTCTGTTCTTTGTCAAGATGACCCTGCACTGCTTTAGTATTGTTGAGACTCTGGGGAGGCCAATCCATGACTGACAGTGTTCCAATATGTGTTTTTCTATCCTGCATAGGGAGTGTCTTTGAGATCAATGCCAAAAAGTCAAGTTGTTGCCAAACTGATGCCTTCTTGCTGGCATTACATGGTGGATCAGAATCTTATAGTACTTCTCTGTATTCATAATCCCATCAGTTTTGACAAGATCCTCAACACCACTGGTTGAATTACAGCCCGAAATCATGACAGAGCATCCACCATGTTTTACAGGTGGGTATAGACACTCACTGTTTACCTCTTACCTCTCTGACCTCCACTGACAACAATTTGAACCAAAATTTTCAAATTTGTATCCATCACTCTATAAGACCTGTTACCACAGATTTTGAGTCCAATACTTGTGTAATTTATCTCAGTCTTTCCTCCCTGCTCCCCTTCTTTAAGGATGGCTTCTTCCCAGCCATCCTTACACTGAGACCATTTCTGATGAGGCTTCAGTGAACAGTAGATGCATCACGGACATGTTTTTCAGATACTGTTTATCTGCTGTAGATTTTTCAGATTTTTCAGTTCTTTTGTCCTCCATTTATCTAGTTTCCTCTGATTTTTTAAGGACATGGCCTGGCTTTTTAAGGACATTCAGCACACCATGGTGAGATATGTCAAGTTTCCAATAGTTCTTTAAGAATCACCTTGTTATTGGAAAATTACCATTTTATGCCGATCAGACTGTGTTATCGTTGGCATTTTTTAATAGATTCGACTAAGGAAAAGGGAAAAAATAATCTATTTTTCAAGACAAAGCATAAAAATAAAAAAGATCTATTGCACAAAACCAATTTCAAAAAAGGAGCTAAAGTCTAGTTCCTAAAAATAAAACAAAATAAAATAAGTAAAATAAAGATAAAATAATAAATCAAAGACAAGGGTTTTACACAGAACTGTAGATCAGACTTGATCTTGTAAAGTCTATGTCTATCTAGACTCTCCCAAGTGTAAGTGCTTGAAACGTGTGCCTAACAGCGGACATCTTAGAACAAAAACAATTGTGGTACTACAGCCCTGCTTTCCACACTCTTAGCCACTTACAGTCAAAAAGCTAACAAGACACTGCTATCTTAAGAGATACAGCCACAGCCAGCCTTAGCTAAGGATACAATCAAATTTATTCTCTTAATGAGCTGCCGTCTTTATCATTTAGTCATTAGGTATAACTTAAAGCAAGACTAAAAAAAATCACCACCAACATAAAGAAGACAAGTTTCTTACTAGTTTAATAGAAACCTTTGCTTCTATTCGTTGGTAGATATCTTTTACTAAACAAATTTTGCATAATACCAAATTATGCAAAAGGCAGTATCTACATTTAGTGCACAAATTGTTCCATCATCTGATATGTAGACGATGTGGAATGTATTCAGTAGCCAGCTACAAAAGGCCGCCATGCCACTGCTGTGTAAATCCCCCAAGCTTTGTCTTGTGTGTTTGTGTATTGTGTTTGAGTGTGTTTGCGTCTCCCGTCTGCCAGCTCTTCCCCCTTCAAACACACTTGCAATGGAGAGACTGCAAAGTGAGACGACAGCTGATATAATTCGGTCCTGGGAGGAATGTGTGCTGTAATAACATTCACTGGGGCGACTGGGATGCTGAGGATTTATAAGTATTTTGGGGTGACTGACTAAAAAGCTGCTGGCCTGCTGTATCCATGGTGACACAGTGGAATAGTCACAGCAGGATAACAAAAGACTCCTTCACGGTGCTAAGATATACAAGGTGAAGCCGGTGGTCAGAGTGGAAAACACAAGTGCGAACAACGATCGGCAGTGGAAGGGTATGCATGTGTTCGCACTTACGCTCATGGACAACTGGACGGATGTAAACACCAAAATGCACAATGTGTGTGTGTTTGTGTGCGTGTAGCATGAGGTGGGGCAGAAGCTAAGAAGTGTTGACAAATTTCCACAAATTTCTGGGCAGGACAGAAAAGTCAGCTGGGTGAAAGTCACAGACACAAAGAGGAAGGAAGGAAGGAAGGTTATATTAACCTAGCGAGTTATCTGTGTTTGTAGTGATACGTGCTGTATGTTATGTGTTTGTATGCATGTGTTTATAATTTTAAAAGGAAGATAGACTGTCATGTCCAAACATGGAGCCTTGCTGATCAGACAGCACTGAAGCTTAGTGGGTGGTCTGGCTTACACCAGGCTGAGTACATGTATATGAACAAGGGGAAGAGAGCGTGTGTGACCTGATGTGAAGCAGCTTTTCAGTCACAATTTCAAATGCAATGCAACTAGTGTACAAAAGGCTCTACTGACCTGTCTTGTTACAGCTTAAGGTCCTTTTATGTTTAATTTATTCTACTGCGGGTGTGCAGTCCTCCAAAAACCTAACTGCACAGTGCTCCACATGGATAATGCCATGTGTCGGTTGAATGCTGACTGGGAAGGGGTGTGGCCTATATGGGCTCAAATTGTGGTCATAAATATTTTGTACTTGCAAATCAAATGCGTAGTTGTGAACTGAGTTTTGTGATCTTGTAAACCAAAATATGTGAAAAGTTTATGTTTGTGCATCTACAGATGAGAATTTGTGTGTGTGTAAAAAAGATTTACATGAGTTACATTTTTTTTGTTAAGGTCTGTTTACAGATATAAATAAAAAACTACATGTAAAACTCTGCGCTCAACTTCCCTGGCTGTGTGTGACAGTCAAACCCATCTTTTCTCTGATTGGATAGTTAAATTTGTGATTGACATCACATTGACCAATCAGCTGAAAGGAAGAAAAATTGGGTCGAAATTCGTACTTGTAAGTTGAAAGTCACACACAGCCAGGGAACTTGAGTGCAGTTTTACACGTAGTTTTTTGCTTTGTATCTGTAAACAGACCTTAACAAAAAAAAATTGTAACTTGTGTAAATATTTTTTGCAAACACAAATCTTTTTTACACACACACAAATTCTCATCTATAGCTGCACAAATATCAAAGGTTCCGATATTTTGGTTTACAAGGTTACAAAACTCAGTTCACAACTACGCATTTGATTTACAAGTACAAGATTTTTATGACCAC
>VUQG01043857.1:0-15238 GCA_015106755.1 Etia nguti | reverse complement strand
TTACAAACACAAATCTTTTTTACACACACACAAATTCTCATCTGTAGATGCACAAACATAAAATGTTCACATATTTTGGTTTACAAGATCACAAAACTCAGTTCACAACTATGCATTTGAAGTACAAAATATTTATGACCACAATTTGAGCCCATAGACTTATGCTTCCTGGTTTCGTTTTCTCCCACTCTTGAGTTTTTCTGTATTTCTAGTTTAGGTTGTCTTGTTTGTTTTGTGGTCCCTTTTAGGTCTTTGTCTTGTCACTGTGTCCTTCCCTCAGTTTCTCCCAGTTAAGTCACTCTTGTCCCCATGTTTGTTTGCCTATCAGTCTCCTGTCAGTCTCTGTGTGTGTCTCTCGTCCCTCGCTCTCTTGTCCCTCACTCTCTCGTCTCTCGTGTAGTAGTCGGTCTCTTATTGTGTGTTTCTTGTGCTTCCTGTTTTATTTTGACAGTCTCTTGTCCTGTGTGTGTCACGAAATCCCTCTTGCTGTGTGTCCTGTCCGTTGTGATAATTCTCTGTATGTCGGTTTAGTGTCTGCCCTTAGCCTTCTCAGTTTTGTTATATATCTATAAATCTAGCTTTCGTTAAGTTCAGTCGCGCCTGCGAGTCTGCACTTTGGGTCCAGTCCTGCCTGCCTCACACAGCATCACCTGACATGTTCTTCTTCGTCGTTGCAGCGGGTCCTGAGTTTAGTTGAGTGGGATTGGTCATAATGTGGAACACACTAGCCAGTTAGCCAGGGCTTTTAAAACTCTGCCTTCCTGTTGACCTGTGCTCCCTCCACCTGTAGTGATGCCTGTGCTGTCACCATGTTAAGTTTTGCATTACATGCATATCACATTTGTCAGAACAACCAGCATTGGCTGCTTTGGTGGGCCATGATAAGATAAGAAACACTTTATTTATCCCATATTTGGGAAATTCTTGAAGAAATTTTTTTTTTTCATGTGCAATTTATAAATTGGTCTTGCGATTCCCTCCTGGTGTGTAATTAACCTTATATGGTACGTTGGTGGCACTGTGGGAGCTGAACGGAAGCTGCCGTTTAATTTGTTTGGATAATGTTTTGTGTTTTTTTTCCCTTTTTCAGGGTGCTTATGCAGGCAGCTGGCCTTTGTTCTGCAGAAGTCAAGAGCTGCTCCACAGTACACACCTTATCTACTGGAGTGTTTCCCATGGTGGGCTGTATATTCCTATTTGGGCTTCTTTGGGCCAGGGCTGTAGTGTGAATTGCCAAATAATAACTCTGTCATGCAACATCCTGCTGTCACAGCCTTCCTTACACTGACCTGGTTTCGAGCCACTGTTCCATCCACGGGGTCAATGTACTCAAAGTTGTCAGCCTTCTCCACGCTGTACATGTGGTCCCCTACAGCAAATTTCTGGCTGGTGAATGCTTTGTCTGAGATTACTGCCTCCAGATCTCTCATTAGGTAAAAGGCCGCACGTGGGTCCAGACCTTCATAGTCAAACCTGACAATAATAAGATGCACACAAGAATCATGGACACACGAAAGACTCAATGAGGTCATGAAAGCAGAAAAGGGAGAGTTCGCTTATGTTAGGTACGTTCAGTTTTCTAATGCCTCATCATGTTACCGAAAAGGGCTCTAAATTGCAAGAGAGCTACTTTGTCATTGTGACTGATTGCATAACAGATGTACCACAGATATTCTGGGGACTTGTCCTATATATCCTGTCCATCTACTTTATGTGTTGTGGGAAACGAGCATCAGTTTAGAGAAGCTCTCTGTGGGAACATAAAAACTGCTGCAGCTATCAGTGGGAAGACTGACTGTGGCAGCTATCTGTGCCTCTCACAGGGGAGAAGTTAAAATAAGAACGAGTGAGAAGGACTGGAGGGAGGGGGGTGGATTAAGGTGAAAGCCGGCATATGCGGGGTTGGTAGGGACTAAGACGAGGTGAGGAGAAGTTATTACTGAAGTTAGTCAGCACGTATTCACACAATCATGATGAAGGTTCTGACAAAAACTAGTAAAGGAGTGAGAAAAGATTTGAGGTAACCACATGACATTTTGGATATATTTTGGATGTTTGACAATCAAGGTGACGATGTAGGATCAAGTGAATAAGGCTTTAGTCACACCGGCTTAGAGGCCAATTGGTGACCATCTATCAACCACTCATCGTGGGCTGTCCGTAGTCTGAATGGAAGTTACAGGCTTGCCTACAAACACCATCCAGATACTTTTTGAGCTGTTGTGAAACTGTAAAAATGCAACGCAAACTGGAAACTGGAACCATTAACTTTCAAAGTAAAAGATTTTTAAAAAATGCAAGTTGCATCACTGAGGAACAACTTGTATTTTGAAGGCAAATCCTCTCTATTTCTGGTTTGTGTCACACTTTGTCAAGTTTTTCTACTGCTTGGCTAGTAGTTTACGAGTATTCAAAACCAAACATGAAAATGCTTGTGGCTATCAGTGCTGCCCCCTAGCCTTCTAGTAGATGCACATGTGTTATCAATTTCAAAATCCTAAGTGACTTCGTTCTTGAGAAATTGCATTCATAAGATTTTCAAAAAAACTGACCTCTGACCTCGTACGGTCAAGGTCACTGAGATTCAAACTCACCCCAGAGTTTTAGTACATGCACCCATTTGCATGGTATCATTTTGAAAATGATACATCGTCTCATTTTGAAGTTATCGCATTGACAACAATACCACATCAGCCAGCAGGAGCCACTATCAACTACTTGGGGAATAAACCTTTTTCACTAGCAACGGGTGGTTGCATCGCACCATAATATGGCGGATGAATCTCAATAGATACACAATGTTTTGATTACTTAGCCGTTTACCTGCAGAAGTAGTTACGCCCAAACCTGGCCCAGTGTTCTCTGACAATCTGCTCAACACCTTGTTTCTTGGCTGCCATAATGGACAACCACACCAACACGGACCACAAACCGTCCTTTTCACGAATGTGGTCAGAACCTGGAAGAGAGGGAAAACGTGTAAAATTCAGCATCTCTTTGTAAACTTCTCTTAGTTATTGGGACTAAACTTCCATAAAAATCTGCAGTGGAGCTAAATTGACTGTGGCCTCATGCAAGACATCGAAAAGATTTTGGATTATTTTAAGTTTGGAAATTTTGATTAGCCCTTTAGCTCAGCGTAACACAAAAACTAGAAACAAGGATAAGCAATTAGCTTGGGTCTGTATAAGACCTTGGTTATACTTTCTGCACTATGGCTTACATGGTAGCGCAGGTGGTTATCCCCAGCTCCTTCAGTACACGTTTCAAATTATCTTTGGATAAGATGCTGAATCTCAATTTCAAGGCATAGATAAAAGTGCTATATGAATAGGTTTATGTGATTGGGTGAACTGTTACTTTATCAAAGAAAGGGAACAATTGTTTTCCTTCTCTAACCCCGACCGGTCGCAGCAGATGGCCGCCCCTTCCTGAGCCTGGTTCTGCCGGAGGTTTCTTCCTGTTAAAAGGGAGTTTTTCCTTCCCACTGTCGCCAAAGTGCTTGCTCATAGGGGGTCATATGATTGTTGGGTTTTTCCTCTCTATCTATTATTGTATGATCTACTGTACAATATGAAGCACCTTGAGGCGACTGTTGTTGTGATTTGGTGCTATATAAATAAAATTGAATTGAATTGAATTGAATTACTTGCTTCTGCAAATTAACTAAAGGGGAGATTTATTATATTGACCAATTATTAAGGTAAATGTATAATGGTGGTTTAATTTTATTCTACAATATTCAATTGAATTCATTCACAGATCCTATTCACAACAGTTGCCTCGGGACACTGGCTGTTGGAAACGTATAAAAAGTTGCAACACAAACAATCTTTCCTGCACGCCCAGAGCAAACATAAACTCAAACAGAGGAGCACATCGCACCCACAGTGTTCTTCACTGGGCAGCTTTCGCTCTGTTCTCAGAGACAGCTGCACTGTAAAGGTATGTGTCGAGGTTAAGCATGTGTTAGACACGTTCCCCTGCTTGAGCTTTAAATGGAAAGTGAGCTGTTATTTTAAGCTGCATTTATATATATTTTATAAATCAGAAAGAAAATAAAAACCAAAAAGCATTACTGTGTTTGTTTTACTATTCCTCTCAACATCTACACTAAAAATAAGAACCTAAACCTTTATGTCAGGCACATTAGGAAACTGGCAGTTGTTATTGTCAAGTCCCTGCCTCATTCTCTGTCTCTTTGTCATTCATCTTAACAGAAAAGGTGGTGGAGACTGACACCTAATAAAAGACATCTAATATCTATGTCAACAAAGCTTAACCTGATGTGCCTTTGTTTTCAAAGTGACACCAATAAAACCTGCAAAGTTTGACATATCTCTCTAAATTAACACTGTTCTTGCTGCGTGTCTCAGAGAGAGCAGGAGTAGTGTGCAACACTGATGATTTACTATCCAGGGCTCCCTCTGAGCTTTTTTGCCTTACATGGATAGACAACGAGTAAGCTCCCATAGTCCTCTCTGAGCCTCAGCTCATTCCCTTTCTCTCCTCCTTGTCGATACTTCTCATATTTGGATTCGCTCTCCATCCTCTCCTCCATTTGCAACAATCAAGGGTCTTTTCTCTTCTGTTCACACCCACTGGCGTGTTTCTTTTTACTTCAAGTTATAAGATGTTACATGTATCCTCTCTAGGGAATATAAAGGTTTGAGTAGTTGAAAGAAAAAGAAGCAGAGGAAGCCACAAGGAATTAGAGAACAACCACTAAACTTTGGGTGAGGTTCGGACTGCAACAAGATGGACACGCATCTAAAATGCAAGCATGTCTCTATTTTTATGAATTGTTTATACTTTCTGGCGTAAGTGCGTGTCTCGCATTAGTATTCACAAAACGCTACCACTGGAGGAGTGTCGGTTTGTTGCCGTGATTCAGGGAGCCCCTGTCTCCTTTTATAGCAGAAGAATGGGGATTATTTACACATGCAGTCAGGGTCACAGCCCTCTCATCTATTAGTTGACTCTGAATGGAGCTATGAGCAGGCAGGATGCACTGCTTATAAGCGTAGACCTCGAATAGACTGGAAGAGAACGGAATAGGGAAATAGTGAGAGGTTTTCACCTTTAAAGGAAAATGATGATTTCATAAATACTTGAATGTTCTTTTTTTGTTTATTTCCTTTTAAGCAATCTCATCACTCATCAATATTATTACACACAGCACGCTAGTTACTAAAGATCTGGAAAGAATGAACTAAGCAGGACCCTCAGGGACTGAAAAAAAGACGCCAACGCAGTGGCAAAAACTGCAGTTCCTGTAATGTCCACTTGAGTGCTTCAATCCCACAGACGCCCATGTTAAAATCAGAATCAGAACCAGAATACTTTATGAACCCCTAAGGAAATTATGTGGTTACGGTTGCTCCAAGACAATGAGAACAGTAAAAAGATCAAACATTATAGCAGAAATAAACATGTTTATAACCAGCAAAAAATAAAAATAAAAATACAGTTGTGACACATTATAAATCACGTTTTTTACCCAGGGTTATTAGATGATATTATTCCAGCTCTCATACAAATAGATCACCTATTCGTAGGGGTGACAGGTTGGTAGTGTTTTGTCTTTTGGTTGCCATTAAAGACATCCCAGCAAGCAAAATAGTTCCAAAATAAAAGCTTAACCATGGTTGCCGAGGTTACCACGACATCAGTTGGCGGTATCACTCAAATGTCGTCAGGATGTCCTCGTTAGACTTCCTATCAAGAGAACTTTTGCATTCATGACTTCACAGTTTTGGGTCCACCTGCTGTCACAGGATTTGATTTCAAATTAGAATGAAAGCATTCCTGAGTTTTTGATAGTCACACTGTGAACAAAGAGGGGACGATTGTAAGAGTCCAATGTGTTAAAGTCACCAAGCAACAAATTAACTTGAATTTAAAAGGGCGAAACCGTAAATAGCTTAAAAGTATTACAGTAATATAATAATATACAGGAATCCTTAATAACCCGTTTGCAAGCAATATTAGTTGTCATTGTTTATAAAAGCAAAGACAAATCTATTTAATTTCTTCTTTACAATAATCTGATCTACATTTCTAACTTTGTAATGCACAACATTTACTCTACATGGAAACAGTGTCAACATGAGTCTGTCTGTGGTTCAGTTTTTGACGTCGTACCCCGACCAGTTTTGACCAGGGAGATTCTCTCTGGCTTTCAACCATGTTTGCTGGGAAGCTAAGGAATTAGCTGTTCAGCTGCTGAGGTAGTTATGGGTCAGGAGGGGGAGTTGGTCGTCTACCAATCGGAAGGTTAGTAGATCGAATACTTCGAAGTATGTCGAAGTTTCCTTGAGCAAGCTACTGAACCCGATGCATCCATTACAGTGTGTCCATTAATGTGAGTGTAAGCACGAATGTTAGACAAGGTGCTTGTATGAATCTGTGTAATAGGTTGAATGAAGTTTGTAGTACAAAGCCTTTTGAGTGCTCAGTTAGAGAAATGCATGATTTAAGTACTAGGATCTCTGGTAAGTAAAATTTTTTTTTAAGTCGGATGGTGTTTTGCTGGCAATAATTAGTCTGTTAACAGGGAAAGCTGGGATTATACTCTGTTGTGGATGCGGACACGACGGAGGAGTCATATGTTTGGTGTTCTTCAGAAAGGCCCACGTGCAGGGGTGCAGCATTGTTTCATGGAAGCACAAAAAATTGGCAGGCATGTAGACGTGCTTGGCCTTACAATCTGATGACGAAATTTACATCACACTGAGCAAAGTAGACCTTAGCAGAGTTGAAGACACAGAAACTGTAACATTACTCTCCAGCAATACTCTATTATCCAAATACAGTCACTTCCAGTTACGAAAAAGTACAAAGCATCAAGGCCAAAATGCCAAAAAATAAAAATATAGTTTTTAAAAATAACATTTACAAACCAAAAAATATAGAGCAAGAAATATTAGGAACCAGATGACCATAAAGCTTTTAAACAAACCCCAACATTATAAAAATATTAATTGACTTGACTTACTTAGAAATGTAAAAAAAATGCATGGTAGTAACGTGTCACGTGTCTTACCCTGTTAGTCTGGATTTTGTTGACTTCCTAGAGCTCAGTCATTTTTTGGCAAAGCATAGACTATGATAGTAGCTGATTGGCAGACAAAAGTAGCAAAAAAGACCACAATGGTAGGGAAAAATGTAAAGCTGTAAAGTTTTTTTTTTGTGATGGTGACTGTTTCAGCAAGTTCCTGCTGCACATTTAGCAACAGCAGCAGCTGGCCACTGCAGTCCTCTAGTGACAGCTTTGTTTGCAGGCACCAGTTGTTGCTGAGGGGAAAGGATGCACATACTCCCACTCACATTTTCAAAGACAGTCCGGGGATCTGAATGAGCGATCCTCTTTTTACAATTTAACCAGCTGATCCTGCCTTGTATTTGCATTCAGTAGAGATTTGTATTCATAACATTCAGAAATTTCAAATCTCTCTTTATAAGGGCAGTGCTTTTTTTTTCTGTTTGGATAGTGAGTGAATGTACTAGGTCATACCTGTCCCAAAGCTTTCCTCCCCACAGACGGAACAACGCCCAGAATCCATCAGGTTCCCAAAGTATCTCCAGCCTGTGGGAGTCTCATACAAGGCCAGTTTCATTGCTTTGGCAACCCTAAAAACACGAGAAGAGAAAAGTCAGGAAAATTGCTTGTACACGCGATGTATTTGCTCACATACGCACAATGTATTTATCTAATATCTAATAACATCTAACATCTAACATCCCAGGTCCGATATAGAAACTAGCTTACACACAGAAACTCTGACCTTTGAAATAAAACAAACCAAATGCTGTATGACAAGCGCAATCTGCCAGCAGCTCATCCAATAACTTAATAAGGCAAAGGGAGCAGGAACAAAGTGAGTTAACCTTTTAGTTCATGTTTACTTAGAACCTCAGCCGTGTGCTAGCATAGTGAGAGGAGAAGATGGAGTGCATGTGTGCGTCTGTGTGTGTGAATACATGTGTATGTTGGGGTCACGTGGAGGGGAAAAAGATGCCAACAGTTCAATATGTGGGAGGAAAGGGAGTGCAAAGAGCCAAAGTGGAAAAGAGCAAAGAGAAAGTCTAATAAAACTTTCCAGTTCCAGATTACAAAATAAAGAGTAACTAATTGATTTACTGGAAATGCAGTGATGCGATAAGAAGAAAAATTTACACTTTATGGTAAATGGATTAGTACTTATACACTGCTTTTCTACTCAGTTTGAGCACCCAAAGCACTTTCTGCAACATGACTTAATCACATACACATCCATCCAGCACTTTAAACTCAAGGTTCAGTATCTTACCCGAGGATGCGTCACCACTCAGACTGGGGGGCAGGGATCGACACACTGACACTGACTTTTGATTGGTACTTGAGCCTTGAGCGTTCGTTGGAACATTTCAGCAACTTTTGGTTTTACGGCCCACAAATGTTTTTGTTTGTTAGCAGGGTTGAGATAATTTAATATTTGCCTTCTTGCATACAGCTTGATATAACTATCGTATGAAGAAAAGGTTTGGTCTTTGATCCTATATTAGAAAAGTTACCAGCTGCAGCCTGCTTAGTTTAGATTTAGTTTTAATGTTTAGTTTGCAACAAACATCTCCACGGCGATCACTGCATAATGTACAAACAATTTACAGGAGAAGTCTAAAAACTGCAGAACCAAATATTTCAACCAACAAAACAGATATTGCAGCCAAGGGAACAAATACATGGACACCAGCATCTCAAATGCTTGTACTGTGGGATGTGGTGGGAGTTCATGGTGCAATACTATAAATGTGAATATGAGTTTCAAAATTTTTAAGTGGTTTTATACATATACACATGCATAAAACCCCCAGTGCCCTCCACAGCTGTTTACAAGAGGATGGGATAAATGACCAAATAAGAGTAAACCAGCTTTATTCCCCCACCCTGGGGAAGAAAGTGCTGGAATGGAAACCCTGGCATTCCTAAAAGAAAACAGAAACTCTGAACTTCTGACGAGCATTTGATGTTTTGAACGGCACGTCCACGGCCAACATAAGCATTGACACTGACCGTAGCAGTACTCGGCTTTCAAGCAACGTTGCAAAAATGTAGCGTCCAAACTGTGTGAGAATAAAGCAAATCGTGCTTTCTCAAGTTTGATGATTGCACCAGCAGAGCTTCGTACACGCACCCATGCATAGCATTCACATCCATACATCCTTAGGGATAAAGCACAAACAAGAAAAGGTTTTAAGAATAAAACTTATTCATTTCCAGTTCGACTAAGAAAAGACTTAAATACACACTAGAATGACTGTACAAGTCCATTTAAACAGATATAATAAAATGTTCTAGGGTAACTGGGATTGTTGGATTCTTTTGACGGGATTTTTAAAAAAAAGCTGGCAGATTAATACGTCTGGAGACACAAGGAATGAAATTGGAAGGCCTATTTAGGGCTGCAATCCCCTCGTGTGTAGGTGTGAGCTGTAAACTGTAATGCTCTCCAGTCAAAGTTCATTTTCTCACACTAGTGTTGACAATTTACAGGCAAGGAAGCTAAAGTCGTTCACATAATATATAGTCTTTTTAAATGGTTAGTATCAATCAATTAAAGGCTATATTATTCTTCCCTGTGAATACCTTCTTTAGGTTAGTAAGGAAGTTTCCATGTACTGTTTATAAGATTGGGGAAACCTGCAGTCAGCTGAGACTGAAGAAGTCACGTGGATGAGTGACGAAACGTTTCTCCCACTGAAAACGCCAGGTCCAGATTAACAGAATCAACTTTTGGGGGTATTAAGGAAGTTCTGTTTTTGGATGTTGATTACTTTGACGTTTAACTATCTGTCTTTTACTTACATTTAATCTTCTAATATACATGAAGTGATGAGCAGGTCTTGCCTTGCATGTATGAACGAAGCTAAATAACTTCTTTTTAGGATGTGACAACACTGAGCTGCATTTGAGGAAAGTTAGAGCAGGTCTGTCTTGAATGACTTGAAAGCTCTGCCCCGACAAGATTAGAGCTGGAAAGAAATTTCATAACTGAGCAGGTATGAGGTATGTCTACTTTCCTTCATCTCAACTCTCTGAAACCTCTCTCTGTTGCACACATGCTTACAATATGACCTTACACACTAAGTAACCTTTATCTTGCACCTCAGTAAAGCCCAGCAGAGGGGGAAGGTACAATGAGTGAAGATGTTTCTCTACATCCGTGAAGTAAAATAAGGCCAGCTTTTGGCTTTGGCTTGACATTTTACCAAACATAGCCTTCAGCACCCTCACGCCTCAGTCTGGATTTAGGGCTCAGGCTAAAAGAGCAGCAATACTGGTGCATTACTTGAGCTTTACCCGAACCAGTAATCCTCAGTAGTCAAAGCAGAAATGTAATGTTAATAGCTGATAATGCTGTCACGGAAGCCAACACTGAACTTCTTCTATAGGCTGCTCTCTTCAGGGGACACCACAGCAGATCATTTGCTTCCATATCCCTATCCCTAGCAATCACACAATCTTCTCTGTGATTTTATTCTTCTCCTCCTCTCAACATCCTTTGTCCAATACATTTACTGTCCGTCTTCTGAGATCTTCAGACCATCTCAACTTTGGCTCTGTTACTTTGTCTCCAAATCGCTTAATCTGAGCTGTCTTTCTGATGTACTCATTTCTAATCCTATCCATCCATCCTGGTCACACCCAGCAAAAATCTAAGAATCTTTAGCTCTGCCTCCTTGTTTTTTGGCAGCACTACCATCTCAACACCATATATCATAGTAGGTCTTACAACCATCTTGTAAACATTCCCTTTCACTCTTACTACTACTATCAGTCATAAATCTTCCCTGACACTCAGTACATACTGTATATTCACCTTTCCACCTTCCTCTCTCTCATTTATACACAGATTCTGTTGCTTCTACTAGCTTTCATTCCTCCACCTCCACCCCTCCAGCCTCTCTTCCACCTTCACCCTACTCTCACTGCAAGTCACAATGTTATCTGTGAACATCATAGTCCATGGCAATCCGTCAATCCGTCCATCATCACTGGAAACAAGAAGGGATCTTGAGTGAATCCCCTGGCTTCACCCCGACCGTGAAGCCATCTGTCTCTCTCTACCTTCCTCTCTTGGCATTTTATCCCATGATTTTTCTAGAAGTTCTCTACATGCCAGAGCTGGACATACTTTAAAATTAATTTTAGGATAATTATTGGAAGTGGTCATAGCTATTTTGGGGCGCCAATCTCAACATACCTTTGTGACATAATGTCAAAACAGTTTTCTAGGACTTTGCAAAGCTGTGTCAAGAATATATTTGCTATCTGATCAGAGTAAATCAGGGGATAAATGTGCTTGTTTTACCAATGTTTATCTTTGCCTGCCTAGTTCTGTGTTCTTGATGCTGCTCTCTCTGCCTGACCTGATTTAAGTGGCCTTGTATGGTGTTACCCGGCACAGCGTTGAGGTCAATCACTCCTAATGTTCTCTGTCAAAGTAAATATAAAAGGTACTGTGTAAAGGTTTTAATCACTTCAGATTCTTATTCATCATACAATACCACTAGGGAGAATTAGTGGCTTGGTTTAATAACTAATTCTTTCCTCAGCATGAAAGCAGTCCCAATGACCACAACACCAACAGTCATTAATAGCTTTCTGTAACTGTTTAGTTACAGCACAACATCAAATATTTGACCTTTCTACTTTGCCGTGCTAATCAGTACAAGAGCTCACATTTCATGATCGTAACAGGCACACCAGTGGCTCAACCCTACATCCTTCCATCCCTGGAACTGAGAAAAGAGAGGCAGATGTTTCCTTTACCAACATTTCCCACCCACTTTCCCTTCCTCCCTCACTGCATCTTGCGTAGCATGTGCACAGAGACATAAAATCACCCACGCACACACTCCAACCAAAGTGATAGATTTAAATCCAGCCTCCTGTCCACCTGATTCCAGTCAGTTTCCTTTGCTTATCAGTTGCATTCACTTTTTCTCTGTCTTTTCTGTTAAGAGACACTAACATACACATCAGCGCACAGAGTATATACATCATCACATTTATCACAGCTTTTATAACACAGTTTGCTTGACTTTAAACACATAGCAGGGAGGGAACCTCAGTGTAAACACTCAGAACACAGATACACACGGTCTCCTAAAACAGACCACACTTGGACAGACTCCAGGGTCCAACTTCACACTACTAAGCACTTCAACACTTTCTTGAGTTTATCAGGTTCATGCAGTTATATACATAACATGAGTGTGACATGACGAACTCGTGTCACGCTCATACAAGCGGCAGTTGTGAAACTAAGAGTGGAACAAAGTGACACTGTTCGGCAACAGTGTCATTAATTACCAGTTAAGTGATCACAGATTTGCAGATTTAGTAAGACTTTAGGACCACATAACATCAAGTAATCAAGTGAAATCATGTTAAACATGTGAAAAAATGAAAAGCCTGTGTTATGCAGTGTATTATGCATGATATTATCAGTGGGTGAAGTATTATCTATAAGGTTACTTTTACTTCCCAACTAATTTAGAGTTTCCAGTAGATAAATGCATACTATAATCAATACAAAAGGGCAAGTGTCCAGAAAGTAGACAACAAGAGATAAAGATAATATTAGAAGAAGAACTGAAAAGCGTGTGTTGGAGGTATTGCTTCACGCTTCAGGGTTGCAGTGGGACATGTGACATTTGTATCTTGGGTCTCAGCGTGTGTGTGTGTGCGTGTGTGCATGTGTGTGATAAGGCCAAGCTGACAGGGGAGGCAGTGTACGCAAACCTTTCAAGCAGCTCATTCAGTGTGATCATTAGGGCTCAACATCATAAGACATGGCCTTAGGCAAGGAGTAGTGCAATATCAAGGGATACAGTGTGTGTGTGTGTGTGTGTGTGTGTGTGTGTGTGTTTGTCCGCCTTAGTGTGCAACAGCACCAAGTAAATAAAGATAACCAGCAATTCTGTGATGTAACATTCCAATTTGCATACAATGGGGAAATAATTATTTGATCCCCTGTTGAATTTGTAAGTTTGCTGACAAAAAAATAAACAGTCTCTAATTTTTATTGCAGTTTCATTTTAATTGAGAGTGACAGAATATCAACCAAAGATCCAGAAAAGAATGCATTACATCAACAGTCCCCGACCCCCGGGCCACGGACCGAGTCGTTTGGTACCGGGCCGCGAGAGTTGAGGCTCTAGTGTGAAATTTATGGTTTTCAGGATTTTTAACGGTTTTTATCGTTATTTTTTTTATCGTTTTTATCGTTAACTTGGTTTCCCTGGGTCTTTTCCCATGTGTTATGAATAAATCTTCTTTTTTTGGGTAGCGGTACTGGTTTTATTTTGTTGTATTTATCTGTGACACCTTAAAGGCCGGTCCGTGGAAATATTGTCGGACATAAACCGGTCCGTGGCGCAAAAAAGGTTGGGGACCGCTGCATTACATAACAGATCCAAAAGTAAAAATGAGTCAGTACTCAGTGAAGAAACCCTTGGTCACCAGATTTATTTGCTGCTGCTTAGCAAATCACAGGTTCGGCTCCCTCCACTCATTATCTATAATGTTGAGGTCTGGGAACTAGCGTCTAAGCCACTCCATGACCTTTAGCCACTCATTTGTTGCTTTGGCGTTATGTTTTGGGTTACTGTCATATTGGAAGACACATTCACGACCCATCTTCGGTGTTCTGGCTGAGGAAAGGATGCCCTTGAGCAAGATTTTGCAGTACATGTCCCCCCTCCATTGGCCTCTTAATGCTGTGAGATTATCCTGTACCCTTAGCAGAAAACGCCTCAAAGCAAAATTTTGTCCACCACTGTGCTTGACTGTGGAACTGAAGTGGTATTGTTTGAGTCACACTCAGCATTCCTCTTCCTCTAAATAGAAGATTGAGTTGATGCCAAAAAATTGATTTTGGTTTCATCTGAGCACAGCACTTTCTTCCAAGCCTTCTGTGAATCATTTAGATGTTCAATGGCAAACTTGAGATGGACCTGAACATTCAATTTAATTCAATTCAATTTTATTTACATAGCACCAAATCACAACAGCAGTTACCTAAAGGCGCTTTATATTGTAAGGTTAAGACCCGACATTAATACAGGAAAAACCCAACAATCAGAGGACTTCCTATGCGCTTTATATGAATTGGCTGACTGATTGTAATCTATCAATTACAATCCCAGATGGATCAGGGTTGGTAGTAGCATCACTTTATGTGACTTCCAGTACTTACACACAGTAAAGGATTAGTTCTTTCACACACATAAAGACACACATGGATAATCAAAATAAACTTGACGGATGCTGTTTAGATCTTAAGCCACACATGGTAGCATTAAGAAGACAGTGTGGCACATCACTGCCCACCACAGGCCTCTCTTCATCAAGTATCCTTTTAGGAAGGAGTCCTTTGAGCTGAGACTAACTTCGTCAGGATGATGTAAAATACTGAAAATAGTGATTTACTTTCTTAATCTCATCCAAAAACCTTTGGAAGTCCATTACTGCACTTTAGTGCATTTTTTAATGTGTCTACTTCATAGACACAAATAAATATGCACCTATACACCTCTTCAGGTAGTAGAAAACAGAGGGTCAGATTAAATAAATACACGTAGGGGTCAAAGGGAGGTTGTGTTGAAAGTTACTAAAGGGGAGGATGAAATCTTTGCACTTCTATGAGGTCTATTATTTAGAAAATATTAAATCAGTCTGTTAATTTTTTTAATGTAGTTAGGTAGCACATTTTGAACAGCTAAACTTCATGACTGCCATCCATATACATAGTCTTTAGCAACTATAGTAGATCCGTCATTCATCAAACGGCTCCCTTGACCTGCATTCTGCAGAAGCGTCAGCGGGGTGCTGTGCCGGGATCTCTCCTGCTGGAACAATGTTAATGGAGAAGACTTTGGCAGTGATCACGTCCTCTCACTCAGCACCCTCTGCTTGGCTTTGCTCTTACATAACACACAGTATTTATAGGGGACTGAGTAAATGTGTGTGTGTGTGTGTGTGTGTGTGTGTGTGGGTGTGTGTGTGTGTGTGTGTTGGGGGTGTGTGTGGGGGGGTGATCTCACAGCTTTATTCATAGTGGGTGTCGTCTCTCTCCAGAGACTGGGCTGGTGCAGGCGTTTGAAGAGAGAGAGTGGGTGGTGTTATAGAACTTCTTAGATCTACTGATTATGTGTGTGTGTGTGTATGTGTGTGTGTGTGTGTGTGTGT
>VUQG01043855.1:67350-82005 GCA_015106755.1 Etia nguti | reverse complement strand
CAGCCTACGGAGGGGACATCTGCCTGGGTCTTCACACTGAGGAGGCGCTGTGCAACACGCAGCCTTGTCCAGGTACTCACACAGACACACACACGCACACACACCTTAATGATAAGAGCTTCACAGGCTCATTGTTTATTTTCTTTAGTTTCTTTGAGCCCCTCAGAGGGCACCCATGCACCACTAAAATACTCGTCCGGAGCAGCGCACACACACACACACACTCATCGGACAGGCTGTGTGTGAGGTTTGCTGTCATTGCCGTTTCCAGAGAGCTGGTCCAGCTGGTCAGAGTGGTCCCACTGTGACTCCAGCGGCGCCCAGCTGCGCGTGCGTCACTGTGATGTCCTTTTCCCCACTGGAAACCAGTGCTTAGGAAACAGCAGCGAGACCAGGCCGTGCTCTCCTGACTCCAATTTTATACCAGGTGATCACACACACACTTACACAGTATGTGAGCTTCCTGTGTAGAAAAATCTTGGGCAATCATGCATGACTTAACACACAAGTTTAAGCACACACACACACACACACACACACACACTCTTCACTACCCACCACCATATGCCCACAGCAGCAATTGAGTTCATTTGCAAGAATCCCATGATAATGAAATGCGTTATTGATCCCTCTAAGGGACCCGTCTTGTGTCAGAGGTCAGGTTCAGCGACAGGGCAGCGCTTTCGTGGACAGTTGGGGTTATAAGTATTTTGCTCAAGGACTCTTGAGTACAGGAGGTGATTAGGTGGGGGCGTGAACTCGGGTGCTACACTTAAGGGCAGTCCCTCCACCCATTCCAACAATCCTGCTGCCGTATTAGTTTCATTATGAGCCTATGAGTCTTGTAAGGCCATGCAGAAAGCACTTACACAAGCAGTTTTGCCTTTCTCAAATGGAAGAAATTGCTCCTGCATGCTGTTTGTATCCGGTCAATGAGGTATTTTTGCTTGCCTCTCTGCATGTGGTGTTTCCATAATAATAATATTACCTTTAATGTTGAAAGCTCTTTCCTAATGAGAATAGTTACACTGTTAAGGGAATAGTGTGTGGGAGTGTTTTTGCCACTTGTGAACAACTTATTAACAACTTCTTAAATGTCAATTCAAAATAGTTGAGCAGACTGTTAGGTACAAGAAAATAAGATAAACGTTATCGATTGCACACAGAGAGCTAACTGCTCACCGGGGCTGCCAACTTGCAGAGACGCCCACTGTATGGTTCTGTCTCACAGTCTCAGGCTGCCTGAACAAATCTCACATCAAATAACAGTAGATGTTTTCTTTTGCCGCTGAATATAGTAGAGGTTAAAAAAAACAGGAGAAGACATTTTGTGTGTTGCTCACAGCTGTTTGTAGGAGTCTTCCCCTTTGAGGTTTATAAGATGCACAGACAGAATCCATATGTGCATGAGAGAAGTTTTAGTATTAATTTAATATTATCAGTCCGAGTCTAATATTAGGTAGGCTTGTGTGCAGACCGGCTGTCACATGCTTATAAGTTGTAGTCATATTTTCTTATTTGGCTACCATCCTCAGGTTCAGTCTTGGATTTTAGCTGTTTCTGCTCTCCGAATTAAAAAATAAGAAACTTAAGTTTAGTAAACAGGACAGGACTCAGTAGTCAGAATAAAGACTAATTTTACTGTACTAGAAGTTGCTGTCATTCAGTAAACCTTGATTACATTCTTGTCAGCAGCACAGCAGCATATTAATTGTTTTGTGTATTGTTGTGCGTTGGGACTTGTCTCAAGGATACACTCAAATACATCCCGCCTTCTTTGTCTAAAGGCAATTTCAGAAGTCCGTCCCATCACATTATAGCTACAGCTACCAAAAGTAGTGTCACCTCTTCATTTAGATGGTGGTGATATAGGTTTATAGTAATGAAAATAATGCGATTCATCTTCCAAAAATTCTTTCCATGATCAGCAAAATAATTGGATTGTTCTTCAAAAAACTAATTTGGTCTTCATTGGAATTGAAGAAAAATCTCTAATTCCACCACAACAATGACCAAAAGGTGCTCATTTTTTAACCTTCTGAGCTCCAAGTCGAAGTTAGTGACAACCCAACCCTAACTCTAACCATAACCCCAGGCAATCAGAATGTGTAATATTTGTTTTTATGAAATTGTCGTCCAAAGTCTCAACAATCAAGGAACAAAGAAACAATCATTTTATCTGGCACACATCAAAAACGATCCTCATTTCTTTCAGTATGGCGAGTTTCTTAGTCTATGGATAGACTAGGGTTAGGGTTACCACTGGCGCTTACTCAGACATCTTAAAGGGTTAAATAAGCCTTCTCTCTTACTGTTCATACAGATCATTTTTTATGTTTTCAAGAGTTCCTAATGTAGCCTTTGATTTCTACTTATTGCATATTGTCATTAAAACTGCATGTTCAATGGAAATTCAGGGGATCTCACAAGCTGATGATCCATTTAGATGACACTAAATGAAGAAACACATTGTTCTTTTATTGCAGCCTAAAGCTAGGTAGTCCTAGAGAGAGGTGTGATTTCAAGCTGTTCTGTGTTGACAAGTTCAATGCTATCTGTTGACTGATAACAATAAAGAACAGGACAAAGCTGCGACATTAGCAGTGGGTATTCTGAATCAGGGTTTACTTAATGTAACCCCACAAACTCAAACTGGTTAGCTGACGATCATTCATCCCGGTACAGACCATTTTAGCTTGTGATATCCATTTATAGTTGATAAAATCCTACTTTGATTTAGAGATAGAATTAACCTGAGAGTAATCAAATCAAGTTTGCGTATGCAGCACAACTGAAGTTGACTACATTACATTCCAAGTCATGTCACAAATATGTTCGAAAAAGCAAGAAACAAAAGAGAATTTACAAGATCAGTGGGTACAGAAAGTAAACATGATATGGGATGGAAGTAAGACGGAAGAGAATGCAAATGACTAACACGCCTAAGAACAACTCAGGGCGGTTGGAAACATCTTAAGATGTTTCCTGAACCGAGGGGTTAAGTGACTATGAGAGGGAGGTTTTTACAGAGCTTTGAGAAGTTAGGAAAATCCTTTCCTTTTAAAACCTCAGCATACTTACTGTAAAACCACATGCGCATTATCTCACACGCACACCATCAGTATTGACATCTGCTTAGACAGGCATCTCCCTATCGACAGCCAGTAATGTGAGACACAGAAAACTATCGATCTCTGCTACACGGAGATCAGTGAAACTTCTCCCTTTATCTGAGGATTCTTGTGCTGATGTTATTCACATTGTGTTACAGGGAACACTGGGAGGGCTGCGTCTGCAAAAGCTACCCATTCACGAGTAAAGTCCCCGGGTCTAGAAACTTCAGGGATCATTAGTTATCAGACAGAATAAACATTTGATTGAAACATGGATTTGTAACCTTTTCTGTATTAATTAGCAGGCGTATAATACTCACGAGAACCTTCACAGATCTTTATAGAATTGCCCATTTGCCTTTATACCTTATCATCCATCCCATTTTATGGGAAAGGTAGTCCATTAGGGTTCATTAGCAACGTCTTGTACTTCATTTCCTTTAATGGGAGCTGATACTTTTCATAAACCACTCCAGGTGCCACAGCCGTGATTAGCTTGTGGAGTTTTTTACGATAATCTGTGCCGTATTGAGCGCAGCTTTCATCCCCACATTCACCTTCAAGGGTTCACTTTGTCATGCTAACAGGGGAGCGTACATGTGTTTGGCCGTATTGCTAATACCTCTGCCTTTTTTGCTGTTTCTTTTTCCTTTGCCAGAAGTCTCGATAGCACGCTCCAGTCAGGAGGAGAGGCGCTGTGGAGGTAATTTATATGTGTGTGTGACAGAGGGGGTGAGATAAAGAGAGGGGGGATATAGCACCTGGCAGAAAACACGTACAGTATCATGGGCAACAAGATAGCTTTGCAATCCTGCTTAGCAGCACAGAAACTCTCAAGTAAATACATTCAAAAAGCAGGAAAGAAGAAGGTGGGCAGAGCTGATCTTATGTTTGCAATTTTTTTTGAATGCTTATTTTCTGCCATAAATAAAGCTCTCATTTCAAACTATCATATTCAGAGCAATCATCAAATTCTAAATGTATTATTATGTTAAGACTAAGGTTAAATGAGTACTTAAATGATGACTCATTTGCTATTATCAGCTGCTAATAGCTGTTACAGTGTTGCTAAGGGTACAGCAAATAGCATCCATTAAGCGTTTATATTTTTTCTTTAATCTTCTCTTCTCGTCCACACAGTGTGTAAACAGAGCATGTCATCTCCGTGATAGATTGTTTTCCTCTTGCACAAAGCAAAGAAGGGGGGAAAAAAAGAGCAGCAACAAAAAAATTATCTGTTTTCTTCAGCGATACAGAAGGGTCTTTTTTACTGTAAGACACTCCGTGGTTACCGTATGAATTGCTGCTTCAATTGCGCTTCCGCCGTGTGAATCAGCAGAGAATTACCCGCAGCCTCTCGCTCTCCTTCCAGACTTCAACCTCTTCCACATGATTGCCGTGGGGCTCAGCAGCTCCATTCTTGGCTGTCTGGTCACCCTGCTGGTCTACTCGTACTGCCAGCGCTACCAGCAGCAGTCGCACGACGCCACCGTCATCCATCCCATTTCGGCGGCGCCGCTCAACACCAGCATCACCAACCACATCAACAAACTGGACAAGTACGACACCGTGGAAGCCATCAAGGTCTGTAGACTTTTTTTCCCCCGGGCTCGCCGCGGGTCACTCTTGACAAACGCTGAGCTATTTACAGGCAACATTTCCTTACTGTTTGACTTAATCAGCCGACGTCCCCACTCTGAGTCAGTGAGCAACGGTTTGCCTCTTCCCCGGGTGTCAGCTGTGATTAAATGCACTTCTTACTGCATGACTCTCACTGTCACGCCACCTCCTGTCGTGCTCAGACACTCTCTAGTTGTGTAACAGATAGGCAGCTGTGCATTCATCCTCACTCCCTGTGCTCCTCTGCTGTGTGTCCCAGTGTGCGACTGTTCTGTGTCAGTGGTCATACACTGCTTTCTCATAACATACAAAAGTGCAATTACTTATTAGAGCGAGTAGGAAGTCGGTGAAGAGGCTTTGCATCTGCACATTTGCCTGCTTCTTTGTGTCATTATTGCATCCTAAAGTGCAGGCAGAAAGTCGGATGTGCGAGAGCCAGTGAAGGAGATCCAGCTAGTCTCGAGGCACAAACAGCCTCTTATCCACTGCTAGATCGGGCCTTTACTGCCAGACTGGGCAGCTGATTACTATTTGTCCACAGATACCCCGTACTCCAGCTGGGTTTTTCCAGGTTCCCAGTGCTCTTTATTAAAGGTTTAAAAGATAGTCTAGTGGAACTCACTAGTGATAGGCAGCTATTCTAGATGTAAAGGCTGCTGTTTTGGCACAAATAAGGAATGCCTTTAGTACTACTTTATGTTTCAAGTAAACATGTGACGCACACAGTTTTAGCATTCCTAGCATTTCCTAGCAAATGTACTAGTCATTTTTGAAACAAAGAGGTCCTGGATGTCAGGCCGAGGCACACGAAAGCAGCTTCACATTTCCAGCCATCAGAAGTATAATAAAGTGTAATTTAGTTCTAGCATTACCCTGTTTTTCAACGTAGCTTGCATTCATTTCAAACAGCAGGATTCACTTTTAACTTCACAATAGAGGATGATTATAGAACCATTGTGTTTGGGTCATGTGATAACGTCTCAGGTATTGCTGGCTGGGGTTACGAGTTTGTAAACATGGCCAATTCCAATAAAGAGCAATACATAATAATGGTATGTTCAGTGGAACACACAGTGCCTCGTCTACCATTCAGAGCTGGATTTCAGACATACGTAAACACATATCAGAGAGGGTATTTTTTTAATAAACAATGGCTTTTTTTTAATTTAAAAACCTACTGTAGGACTCTAAAACCTGTGCTAACGTTTCACTTTGGAAGTTATGCTTTATATGTAAATGTATAGCTAACGGGCAGCTGTGTTAACAGATGCCTCTAATAAAATAATAAAGATCTCACCTTATAGACATTATAAATGAAAAGTATCAATTCTACACACTGGCTTCCAATGCTGAAATATCAAAAAGTTGACACTATAGACAAGATATAAGATAAACATGGTCAATCACAGGTTTGTGAAATATTTTGAAGCCTAGGGGATGGATTTGGCTGAAAAAAAAACAACATCCATAAGCTAGCAACTTATTAATTACAAACTATCCCTGTTCTAAAATATGTTTGTGTATTTTACAGGAACCATTATTAACAAAATAAGCACCCTGCTGTATTAAATAAGACTTGAAATTAGTGATTGAAGCCATAGACTCACAGATTCAAGTGTTTGGATAGGTCAGAAATAAAGTGATTGGTGTTTTATTCACTATTTTATGTAACTAGAGAAGTCACCCCCTGCTGGCTAGTAGAGGGAATTGATATTTCAAACCATGAATCTGCATCCATATTTGAATTACAGTCTATGATTGGCATACCTTCTGTGATTAGCTGGTTAGTTGTGATAGTTTGTGAGTATTGTGAGGAAGGACTTAGTGAACAGTTATTTCTTTATCTTCAGGAGCTGAACAGTCAGTATGATACTGCAGGAATCCAGATAAATAAGCACGTTTTTAACAGTTTTGCGTTCCTTTGCAAAGTTTTTTTTATGCTGTACATCATCAGGGGGCACCTTCACTATCAGAAACTGTCTATATTATGAACTAAGTGAATACCTGGATCTCTGTTTGCAAAACCACTTCACAGTTATGAAAATGTTTTGTATAACTGTCAGAGTGTGAACAGTTCTGCTGGCTCGAAGCAAACTTCTCTGAATGTTATTTCATTGCAAAATGAAGGTGTGAGGAGCTTCATCTGTCATGCAATTAGAGTCAGGAGCATGGAGCATAATTCAGTTAGAGCAGTTGCAGATAGAGGCGGATATGAATATAGACACTCCATGCGAAAATACAAAAGGAGGTGCCTGACAATTGAATAATGTGTGATTTTCCAGAAGCACATTCTGCCTCCAGCCCTCTCTCTGTGGGCCTAAACAGTTCAGATGTTGCAGTGAATTTTCAGTGATTAAGTGTGCAAAACCATAACATGCTTCTTTTAAGTGTGTACAGGAAGGACTCGTGAACACCTGACAGCGTATTTTAGCGCATTTGGCTCAGTTCCTGATGTTGATGATGCATTTGTCGTTGTTGTTATTATGCACAGTGTATCACAGACACCCTTCATACCGGTGTCCTGGAGTATTTCCAGCTGTATAGTTTATGATCGCAAACCTCACCGTTAAGCTGCACTTTTATGTACAGTGTATCATATTTCCAGGCTTCCTGTAAAACAGAATATGGCCTTAGGGTTTCTCTGAGATGACTCTTGCCCGTTCCTCTCCTCCTTGCAGCCAGATGTGTCGGTACTCTTGCCCTTGGACGACCCCGCCATGCACCAGCCTCTCTCTTCTAATATGGGGGTGTCTATGCGTGGACTGGAGATTTTCTACTAACCACTGACCTCTACAACATCCCGCCTTTTGACTCTTCCCCCCCAACAGCAATTTGACCCAAACCACTACTACTTCTTCTACCGCTACTACTACTGCTACATCCTGTTCCCCACCGTGCCCCGCCCCTCCACTTCCTGTGGCTCTTCCTGTGTGTGGCAGGTTGGAGTACAGTACTCTAGTTTCTCTTTCTCTGCTCAGACCCTTTCATCCCTCCATCACGAAACCCTCCCTTCTCCCTCGCAGCTTGTGAGAAGGCAGTGTATCCCATCTTTATGTTTCTCTTAAAAGTGCCTCCATGTGCATGTTTTTCTTTCCGTGTGCGTATTTCTTGTTTTGTTTCTTACTTGATGGTTTTGATTTGTTGGGTTCTTTTATTAAACTCCTCTGTTACCTCTCTTTCACTAATTCTACTTTATAGTTAAAGATATGTTTGTTTACAAATACCGACAAATATAATAACTCCTGAGCCAATTAAATGCATTTAAAGCCAGATAAAGTAGGTGATGCTAACAAGCATCGTAGCACATCTGTTTGAAAGCAGCCATGGGGCCACCTGCAGAGACACATAACCGTCTCCGGGGCAGCAGGAGAGTTGATTACATTCCCTTTGTGTGCAAATCACATAATGGGAATGAAGCAAAATATATGAGTTTTTTGTCCGGCACGCTTGTTCCCTATCAGTGTCAGTCGGAAGCATCCATCAGCTGCAAACGCAGCATCATCAAGTGTTCAATTACGGTTGCCCCCAAGGGACTCCCAGCACACACTCCACTACAACAAACTGGAAATGAACACATCTATTTGCCAAATTGCTGATGTTGTACTGAGCACCAAGTCAGTTTACCATGTCACGCGGGGACAGAGAAGATGCCCCCATGGCTCATCCTTATTGTTTAACAGAAAAGTGACTCTCATATGATCGATTTTTATGGCTTAGATTGTCCTGAGGACCAACAATCCAAGGGCCATAAAAACTGCTGATGCTGTGTATTAGAGATGACAGAGGTGGACATACGGATGCGCATCAAAATAATTTAGCCCTGTGGTGGCTTATCATTTTTCCAGCCTGTTTGCAAATGCTTTGACCTTGCACTGTGGAAAGTATGTTTCATTCACTGAGCGGCCCCTCATTGATTTGTGTTGCTCCCTTTTTTTATTTTGGGGAGGGTTGCTAGATGGATTTGCTTTTACCTTGCCATCTGGGCTGAATAATCACTTGATCCATGTGTCGGAAACAAGTCCGTACTGACTCAGCTGCCTTCCTTCTCTCCTTCTTTTCTTTTTTCTTCTTATGTTCGCAGGCCTTCAACAAAAACAATCTGATTCTGGAGGAAAGAAATAAGTATTTCAACCCCCAGCTTGCCGGGAAGACCTATACCAATGCATACTTCACCGACCTCAACACCTACGATGACTATTAACCCTCGACGCCTACCTTATCATCAAATCGGACTTTATTCTTTTCTTTGTGCTTTGTATTGAGATTCGTCACACCACGCGTGGGATAAGCCCACTCTGGGACTCTATGGCAGCTGGTATGTAATTAAACACAGACACACAGTGTTGCCAACAGAGGGAAATCCCCACTTTCTCTCAGGTGCCTTGAGGTACACTTGGAAAGCTCAATGTTTTGGGGGTATATCTTGCCTTGACTCTCACTGAGAAACAGACAACTGGATTTCCTGATGTGGATTAAACAAAAACAAAAGAAATAACAAAAAAATAACAACAAAAAAAACTTAAGAAGGGAAAAAGAAGAACTCATGTCAACGAGACTTTGGGAACCGTAATCCCTTTTAACTTTCCTGTGACGCCTCTAAAACAGACCTGTATTTGTAATGATTGGAAATAACCACAAATTGCTTTGCATGACTTCATCTGATGTGTTTTCTCTGCCTTTCGGTTTGATTTTGCATGATCGATCGCATTCCACGGTGTAGGGGGCATTTTGTTGTTTTGTTTTTTTTGCTGGGCTTAGGTTCAGGGCTGGTTTTGGATGTCATAAAAAAAACAAAGGCTGCGGTGATGCCTGGTGGCTTTACTGCAGCAGCAGTCTCCAGGCAGATCAATATCTACTCCCAGCCCCAGAATCAGGATGTAGTTATTTGAAGTCTGTGGTCAAGTTTGTCCATGTTTTTCTTTATTTTTGCTTTTCGTTCCTCTAGCAGCTAGAAGTGTTTAAACTTTCAATGTAAAACTCTTTTCTCTTTTTCATTTTGCTTTTAACGATTACATTTTTTTGTTTGTACAGGAAGTTCAGTTTGAATACCCTGTCTGCGGGTTTTCTAAATACATTTATTCGGTGTCTCGAGTGTTAAATGAACATTTTCCTTTCAAAAGAAAAAAAAGGTTTATGTACGTTCTGGCAAGTAATTGGGAGTATTCATTTCAGCCTGCATCAAGTTTTGTCCTCGTCATTGTACTTTTTATATATTTTTTGTAAAAAAAAAAATGTTTTTGAATTTTGATAGTGCTCATTATTCCTTTGGCTTCTGAGCTAAGTATCTGTTTGTGAGAGCAGGCATTTGCTGTACAGATGGTGCAAAGTAGCAACTACTGTTCTCCTGAAGATCAACTGGAGTGCTACTCATATACTGTATGATGACCTTCACTCATTAAGTGGAGATCTTTCTTTTCAGAGTGTATAACCAAATATTAGGTTATTCAATGGTTTAGTTGCGACTAACTCTTTTTACATGTTTGCTTGTGTTACTGTGCATAAATTAAAATTGCTTCGTACACAACCTTGTCAAGGTGTGAATGATACACTTTTAGTTTCTTGCAGTGTCATCTGTAAAGTGTCAAAGCAATACATCACATGACTGCTTATTACCTCTGTGGCTCTAATGAATGACCCAAAGAGGACTTGAGTGAAAACAAATATGATATAAAGCTGCGATTCCCAACCAGGGGACAGGTTAAACCACTCAGGAGGTAATTCTGCAACAGCCAAGGGATGGGTGCACATTTGAGCTCAAATCTGAAAAAAGCCAGTTTGAGAATTTTGTGGATCTGCACAGGTTGAAGCAGAAATGTTAGTTTACTGATAGCGATAGAGAAGCAGCACCAACAGAGAGTCGATATGTGGGCCAAAGATGTAGACCAACAATCTTCCTCACGTAGAAATAGCCAAGCAGCGACACAATCAAGAGCAACGGAAATTTCCGATATTTCAAATGTTAATCTTAATTTCACTGTCTGCAAGTATGTCTCAAGCATATGTTTGAGACAGTTTTAATGCATAAACTGCAAATAACACTGTATTGCCTCATGTTTTCATCCAGCAGAGGATAAGCAGATTTTTTTGTTTTTATTTCTTCAAGAGGCCATTTGTGTCTATATGCACCATCTATGAATCACAGTAATTCAAAGAAAAGACACAGGTTGACATCTTTGAGTAAAAAAATTCACAAAAAATAAACAAAGGAACATACATGAAATCTGATTTCAGTATGTTAATGTTGAATTTATTTTGAATTTTCTCTAATCTACAAACTACAAATGCACATAGACTCGAGTCAAAAGCAAACACACAGGCTCAAACATATACATACACTCACTTAAGTCTTTTAATAATTGGTGCTGAAGGTTCCACAATGTCTTTTAACTTGAAAGGCTGTTAACTGCCAAGATCAGTTCAAACAATTGTACATAAGTACGAGTCATCTGGATGTAATGACACTTTGCCAAGGTCTGGAAAAAGACCCAAACTGTCACCCTCATTGGTTGGAATTTGATAAGGATGTTCAGGAACAACCCAGGAACATGAACTGAGATGGTGCCGACCAAAAAAGAAGCTTCTGAATCGACACCTTGATGTCGACTGAAATTTGCAGCTGCCCACATGGACAAGACGCCTTCTGGAAAAAGGTTTTATGGTCAGACAAGACAGATCGAGTTATTTGGCCACAATGACAAGAGGTATGTTTGGAGGAGTAAAGGTGAGACTTTAAACCTATGAACACTGTAGAAGTGGCAAGCATGGTGGTGGTAGCATCATGCTCTGGGAGGAAGCCCCAGAACAGAAACAGGACACACTGGGGAGATTGCGGCTCTTTCGGCTGGTTTGGGAGTTCCTCAGTGTAGCCGGGGAGTGAGGTCTGGGCTTAGACTGCTCCCCCTGCAACTACAACCCAAATCAGTGTCATAAAATGAATGGATGGAAATCTTCATCTAAGTGTCATGGCTAAATTTTTATAACTGGTTAATAAACACAAATGGAGCATTCACTGAGATAGTAAATTCATAGCTATGACTGATCCAGTTTCAAATGAGTTCATATGAACACATTTGAACCTGATTGTGTTTTATGAAGTGGGTCCTTGAGTCCCCCTTTTAGGAAAATTGTGAACCCCTCACATGTATTTAGATCACTCACAAGGTTGAGACACCTCTGTCCAATGTGGCTCATCTCACAACTTTGGAGACTGTGATATTCCTCAGGCTAAACACTGTAAAACCACAGCAGCTCAGGCATGTACCAGCACTTCATAAATCACCCAAAACCAGAGGAAGAGACTCCCTCCACCTGTTTTTAAAGGAGTCTTCAGCGGGGCCCTGCGGTGACAAATGGCATCAGCATCGGTGGAAGGATACCTGAAGGATACAAATCGCGCAAGACAGCGGGGTAAAGGTTGTTGGGTCTCAAGTCCGAACTCTAATCTGTATGATTGGGTGTAATACCACACACCGTGCTGTTCTCCATCAACCTTCAACCTGACGTCCCATCTGTGTGCAGAGGGTAATGGGAGGGGGTGTTATTAATCACCCCGCTGTTTGGTTGGTTGAG
The DNA here is from genome assembly GCA_015106755.1 of Etia nguti. Classification (NCBI taxonomy): domain Eukaryota; kingdom Metazoa; phylum Chordata; class Actinopteri; order Cichliformes; family Cichlidae; genus Etia; species Etia nguti. The sequence goes on along the minus strand of VUQG01043855.1, from coordinate 69,703 downwards.
GGTCTGACTTCAGAGAATTAATCTCTCTTTACCTTGACTTCATTCTCGCAACCTGAGTAAGAAGAAGAGATGCAGCAGCAGACACACAGATGGTTGTGTACAGAAGGGGCTAGGGGGCAGTGAGTGTAAGAGCAGTTGTGTATATGTTAGTGTGTCCAGCTGGAAAAAGAGTGTGAATGTCTGCAAGAGACTACATTTCTCTCCGAGTATTGGTTAGTCTCCAAACACCTTTTCAGTCTATGTGCATGTTATATAAATCAGCAATTTGTTCCACACTGACCTCAACTAACCTTGACTGATGAGTCATTACTGGATGCACACATAATGTGTGTGTATATATATTCATTGTGCACACACACGAACAGACACACACATATACAGCCTAAAGAGAAGCGCTGAAGTTTTCTTGGGCACTTTTATCCTCCCATGAATTTGGCAGCAGCACGAGCTATGCGGCTCATAGTCAGTCAGACACATGTGACATTCCACTTTGACAGCAGGGGCCAGCACGATAAATGACTTTCTCAAAGTGGCATTTGGGGACTGCTAAAGGTCACAGCTAAAGGTCACAAGAGCAGGTCTGGTGCATGTCAGAGAAACTGACTGTGTGAGTGCCTGCATGTGTATAAAAAAGTCAAGGTGTCATGAGATGTGACTCGCAGGATGAGATGGAGCACATTCTGCATTTTGCATATTAAAGAGGCTTTAAGGGAATGAATATTTGAGCCGAAAAAATGGGGCGTTGAATGTTACAGAAAACTATTTAGACCTAATGAGCTCTGTGATTAAAAAAGTCTCAACACCTAGATTGTCAGCTCCTGACTTTTGAGCTGGTTGTTGAGGTTTACCCAGTTTTTCTCTGTATTACTGTAGGAGCTTTACCTTATAATAAAAAGCACCTGTTGTGATTTGGCACTATATAAATACAGATATCAGATATTGATTAGTCTGTTTAAATGAGTTTGGGTCCAGCTTTCCATCTTTCTCCTTTGTTTAGTAGTTTTGCATTTGTGCAAAACAAAGATTTTGATCTTTTAATAAAGTCAAATATCACACTCGGAGACTCCTGAACACATGATGATAGAAGGATAGCTAGGGGGTAAAATTCTTTTTAAAGTCCTTATTTTGGGACAAAGTTATTGTTGCATATTAATCAAATAGAACTGCATATTCCATACATTCAGTTTTTATGCTAAGATAATTAAGTCCTCAGAGACATTTAAAGACGGCCACAGAGTGTGAGAGGCCTTTGGCTCTCGCCCATATTATGACAAAACACAAAATTAATTTTATATCTTTACTTTTAGAATCAGCCTGACGGGGAAAACATGATCTGTTTCCAATTAGCCGAATACACAGCTTTCTTTTTTCACTGCTTTTGTCTGAATTAAACTCTAAAAAAATCTTCTTCTTTCTTTTCTTCTTTCACCGGCTTCCTTTAAGCTTATATTTTTCAATAATCTGTTTCATTAAAAGTATCTTTGTACAGTTTTTAATTAAATACATGTCTGAATAATTGGTAGATCATAGTGTTTTGTTTGTATTTACCCTTTGCCCAACATTGCACTTTATATAGCCATTTTTGGGTGTTCTTGGGTGTTAGTGCATGTGACATGATTGAAAGATGGCACACATTTGCTAGAAATTTCATTTTCCAAATATGAGCCAGGCTTCTCTGTGCAGGTAGCAGATTTTCTCATAAAGCATTCAGGAGCCCTGGTAATTAGCAGCCTGTATACAGAGGCCTCTGAGTGGCAAATAAGGCCGGTGAGTGAGATTGTTCCTGTCAGGCAGGTAACAGAGCGTGAACATCCCATTAAACACCTCTTTTTCCTCTCAAGATCAGATTTTCTCTCTTTCGCATGGATTGCTGTGCTCGAGAGCGGTCTTTCTGCACCTCCCCGAGTAGACTCTCCACCCCCGTTAGCACCGAAACATCAGCAGGACCGAGTTGACAAATTCCCCAAAACGATGTCCCCCTGACAACAAGTGGCTGCTGCGGCTGCCGTTGTTATTCATGCCTGTGGTTAATCAAGCCCACGCTCTTTAGTCATTTGTTTGTGTGGAGGAAATCAAAAGAAGTTAAAGCAAAGTCTGGGACAGGACCCCCATACAGTCAGGAGAGGTGATGGAGAAGTGACGGCAGTAGATGTTGACTCAACTACCCCAGGGAAAATGGAAAACTGCTGAACAATTTATGAGCTGTCATGAAATGTTGTGTTTTTTGCAGTAGGAAAATAACACCGATTACTGACGATTGTTTTGCAGTGGATCCTTGAGCGAGGAAGGCGTGGAGGTACAGTAAGCGCAGTTCAAATTAGTTTTAAAAGCAAGAGCGCCGCATTACCTCACA
>VUQG01043855.1:44859-67330 GCA_015106755.1 Etia nguti | reverse complement strand
CTCACACTCCCTCTCTATCTCTCCCCACCTGAGGCCAAGGTGAAGCCGTGTGGATTTATCGCTTTATTTGTTGTTACTTGTAAATAGACTGAGTCAGACAGAAGATGCTTTAACTATCCCGCAGTGCATTAGAGCATCCCCTTAAGTGTAATTTTTTTCTCCACACGCTTGTATGTTTTGAAGCAAACATTCCCTAATGCAGCTTCAGTCCAGATTAACATTTCCATGTATTCAAAGCAAACAGATGAGAAAGATTTTTCAAAGCAGCTCTAATCTCCATAACACCCTTGCTGCCACGCTTAAAGAAAAATATGTTTTCGAACAGCGACATCTTTGAGGAAAATTGTGTTTTTGCCACTGAGTCTAAGAATCCTACACTCATTAGGCTACATTAGCGTCTGCTGTTGGGGGTTACTTTCCAAGTTTCCAGACAGAAAAGCAGCCTCCTCTTTCTTTATTTCCTGCATTCTGTTTTGTTTTTTCCTTTATTCCAGGCAGAAGGAAGCACAACTTCCAGCAGGGCTCACGTGCAGATCTGTGTGGGCAGATAGGAAGCTGGCACGACACTTCCAGTTCCGTTATGCCAGACTGAAGGATGAATGTCACCGTAGGCACTAATGCCAATTGAGAGATGGTACCATAGATTCCACCCTGAGACATCTGGAATCCCAGGTGCCCTTCTCAACCGATCCAGGTCTCAGCTGCAGGAAGCCAGGAGTCCTCGTGGATGCCAAAAGCTTCGCAACACCAGCCAAGCTACACTGAGCCTTATCGGCTCCACCAGAACCCTTTATGGGCCTATTCACCTCAATCAAAGCTGTTATTTAGGTAACGAGCCAAGATGGCGGATATCGCCGCGCTCCAATTACCCACTATGTCTTCTCCATGTTTCCTTGCCAACTTCCCCACAAGACCCGATTCTACTCATCTTTCCCAGCTGCTCTGGCGCTGCTCCCCTTCTTCAGTATCTGTGCAGAGCGAGACCTTTCAGAACAGAAGGGCTCTGTCGGCGCTAAATTCACTCGCAAGAGATGACTGCCACGGTATTTAGCGGGTCTTATCAATAGTGCAGAAGTGTCTCTCAAAGTGCAATGTCTCTGGCAAATACTGGTGTCCAACAAACTTCCAGAGGGCCGTAGCCAGACCTTTCTTATCACCATGGTGATTATATCAACCTAGTTTAAAGAGCATTAATTGCAAATTGCAATAAGGCTCGGTCATTGCAAATGGATGTTTGCTGCAATCAGCTGTGTGTTTCTGTTGATATACAAGACTCAAGTGGTTACCCATTTTATACATCTGTCATTTTTTAGATATGTTAAATCTTGCTGTAGTTTAGCCTTTAAGCCTGTAAGTAATGTCATGATATTGGCCAGTGTTGGTGTCGTTACTCAATAAAAGTAATGTGTTACAGATTAGACATTACTTTTCTTAAAAGTAATTTAATATGTTTAGCCGGAGAAAGTAATTTGTTACACTACTCATTACATCACTTTCTTGTTGCGCTGTAACGTTATCCTGTGTGAACACAAAGCCAGGAACACAAAGCAAAGACGAAAAACAGACGAAGAAAGACTTCATAGCGATCGCCTGCAGTCATTCTACTTTAAAAGAGGCAGAAACAGAGGCTACAAGCCAGACTGCTCATCAATATTTTTGTTACTTGTTGAAGTTCAGTATCTGGTTGCTGGACTGAAGCTTAGTGTTAGCTTGCTGCCTGCACAGATGCTTGCAAAGAGCCAAAGTTGTGTTAGCAGTTTCTCTCTTGGATGCAGTTCTTGCTCTTGTCTTTTTGGGCAATAAAAATAAAAGTGATGTCCACATCTCTACTCCTCAAAAACGGCATTACTGTCCCGCTCCACCATTTACTTCTTACTTGTTTAACTTTTAAATTGTCTGATGGCCCTTTTTGACCCTCTTAGCATTAGCTTCACTTTGTTTTTCATGCTTGATGTAAAGACAGTAAACAAAGAACATGCTAATCTGCTAATGATAGCGAACATGGTAAATCATGTAGCTCACGCTGAGCTCCAAGCTGCTCCTGATAGCAGGTGAGCTCCGCTGGCGTCTGTGTGAATGGGTGGGGGGGAAAACAAAATAAAACATATTTTTAAGTGTGCCATAGAACGGCTAAGGTAAAAAGGCACAGACAGTTCACTATTTAAACCTTACATCAGCATTTTAGCACTCTCATTGTAATAGGTACTCCATGCTGGCATGCTGACATCAGCATTTAGTTCAAAGCACAGCCTCACAGACCTAGACCTGGGCTCTCTTTGTTTCAAATGCAGATACGTTGTTAAACTACACTTTATTTCTATGTGTGGATTATCCAATGTGTGTGTTACACTTTATCCCCACACATTTCTGCCACAAAAGATGTCTTATTTCTAGTATTTTTTTACCAGTGAGCATCATAGCGGATAAACTTCATACAGAATTTGAAACTGCTATTTGTTCTCTTACTCACTCACTGCAGACCTCACTTTAGCGCAGCTTTGATCAAGTGCAGCTTCAGTGGAGTTTTTCCATCTTGAGATGACTCTAGACGAGCAATTAAAGACCGAACTCATCAAAACAACGCAATCGCCTGTGTTGCCACAGTAAACATATGTCCTTAACCTGTAGTTCATAAAACTCACACTGAAAGCTAATCGCAGGTAATTTAGCAGAGAAAATTGTCTATGTTGTAAATGCACAACATTGGATGACAGGAGCACCAATTGCTGATCATTAAATATTTAGTTATGTCGTGGGTCACCATAAATGGGCAGCACAACGTGACCGCCACGTGGGAGGCATTTAAGACTGAAATATAAGAGGCCACTTAATGTGTTGGGAATATTTTGATCATCATAAAGGCTGTACCCAGAGGGAAGGTGCATGTACACTAACTCCCCCTCATTTATTTGAAGATTTAATGCATCTGACAGGTACAAATGGGCTTCATTATTCTTGTTTTCCCAGTTAGAAATGATTTTCTGGTTATTGCAGTAAAGGTGAAGACCAGAGTTTTCCAATTCAGTGATCAAAGGCAGTGAATCTGAAGTGGTAGACCTCTGGCTGGTGCAATGAACCTGCCTGAATAAGAAGATAAGAAAAGAGGGTTTTGTATTTCATCAAGCATTGCAAAGGTTAAGTGTGCTCAGATCCATTTGGATTCATTTGTCAGGTGAAATGCACCTGAAGTTACGTTGTAAGTACTGCAAATGTTGAATTTCATTGGGGTCTCCAGCTTGAACTGTCCTACCTGATCGATCAAACCAACAGAGAAAGCAAGCTTGCCTGTGATATCAGTTTTAAAAGTGTTAAATCCAAAAAATGTTTGAGATGCTGCATATGGCACAAGCATTTATGGATATTTTATCAGGTAGAAGGAATAACCTAAAAAACTCCAAACTCATTCATTCTTCTGCAGCAGTTCTGTTTCGTTGTGGAGCTGCAGTTTAGCCAAAATGTTATTCAGCTCCACTTTCAGAGTCATCACCTCCAACTTGCGCTCCTCAGTGCCTTTCACTGCATGCGATTCTCAAGTCTACAGCATCTAATGTGGTTTGTTGCTCTGAGGCTGTCGACAGAAAAGCAAGGACAGTTCGTATCACATTTAAATTTAATCATGGTAAACAGTAGAAGTTATGGAAGTCTGAAAGCTTATTAAAAAAAACATGGTAATCATTAATTAATTCTAAAGGATAATACTAGCATGCTTTGTAAATTCTAATGTAATTTATGCAAAAGACTTTGAATTGATCAGAAAGTGTTGGGCTTTAATGCAATTACAATTTAACTGTGACAAAAATGCTGAAGAGTAAAGACATTTCAAAGTTTAGTCTAGTAACTATAAAATTATGCAATATATGGTGCCGTGCAATAGTTTTGTGCCACCGCTGATTCCTTTATATTGCGTTTTGAAGGAGCCAGACTTTCTTGTAATGTGTTAAAGTGGTCTTGCAACAGATCATTGGCTGCTTTTTCACCAATTTTTTAGTCCAGTCCTTTTCTTTGAAACACTTAACACTCACTTATGAAACTTTCAATAATAGAAAAGGCACCTAACTCAAGGGATGAACTAGTGTTGTGTCTACACATGACAGACAACTTAGCAAAGAACCAATTTGAAAATGTATCTTTAGGCACTTTGCTACTACAATGTGATTCCCAAAGAACTATTAGCTGGCATATCTTTGCATGGTGTGCAATGTGACCATTTCTTGTGTAATCTATGTCAGATTACACAAGAAATGGTCCGAACACTGGAGTGAAGAATCCACATTTGAAATGTTTTATTAAATTGTTGTCAATATGCACAAAAGAGGTCAGGAGAGATGTACAACAGTGAGCGTCTGCAGCCATGTGTAAAACACGGCGGAGCCTCTGTTGCATCTCAGCCAGTTTTTTCTTATCTTGTCAAAAGTGATGAAATTATGAAGGCAGAAAAGCACCATCACATTATGAGCCACCATGCAATACTATCATTTTTCAACATGACAATGATCCCAAACACACTGGAGCTTCTGCTGATTCATCTACTGTTTCCTGAAGCCTCAGAAGTGGTCTCAATGGTTGGATTACTTACAAAAAGCTATTTTTAATCAGTTATGGATTGGCCTCCCCAGAACCCAGACCTCAATATTGTTGAAGGAGTGTTGGGTCATTTTTACAGAGAACAGAACAAAAGCCAGTCAACATCCAAAGAAGAGCTTTGAATGTCCTTCAAGAAACATGGAGAACTATTCCTGAAGAGTACGAAAGAAATTACAAGAAAGCTGCCTAAGGGAGTTCAGGCTGTGTTGAAGAATAAAGGTGGTCATACCAAACATTGACTTTCAAGCTTGTTAGAATTGTACAAACTCTGATTTTTGCCTTGTTTACTCTATTTCCATGTATGCTTACACATGTTTGAATAAATCACTACACCTATTTCCAGTTTTCCTACAAAAACATAAAGAAATGATGAAAGGATGTCCCTTCATCACAAATTAACCCAAAGCTTTGTGCTCATCATTCATACACTGGTTTGTTTTAGTTGAGTAAAAACATGAGATGACTCTTTGTATCATACCTGTTACTCCTTTCTCCACATCCTCTATATTATTATCTTTGGAGCTGCACTTGAGTCTCAGTGGTACTCAATACTGCTATAAAAATGGCCACTTCTTTGCTCTGATTGCTTAGGTCTCCCTCACTGGCTGCCACTCTCTGTTCAACAGAGTGTGGCAGCCAGTGCTTCTGCTGATAGCACTAAAATTGTAAAGAGGGAAAAAAGCATGAGTCGCTGTTATGCATTCAACAGCTACTCAACAAAATCCAATCTATTGTAAATACAACCATAACAAATCTAATGAAAATATTCAAAGCATAGCCTCAAGCAAAATTCATCTGTGGCATGCCTGAAATGAAATATTTGAATCAATATTTCAAAATACACACACACACACACACACACACACACACACATAGACACAGCCATAAAAAAGGATGCCTTTAAACCAAACTTCAAACAAACTCAGATCGACTTTGTGGAAACCATTTGAGCTTTTACATCCAAATGTCTTGTATTCCACTGCAAAGCTGACGGTTATGAAGCGAGAAATGTACCCATACGCCCGTGAACCACTGTGGATATTATTTCTGCATTCACAAAGTCAGGATCTCATTTATTGTCATCCTCAGAAGAATAAGCAATTCTCCAGTGTTGTTATGATTCATCTGTTCATAATATTCCTGGCAGAGCTTGTGAGATGTACCATACCCTCAACCTTTGCGTGTACTTTTACTTTGTCATGTTTTTTAATATTTTTAATAATAGTGCTAGGAATAGCCCTTTCATTTGGTTTTGGATACGGTTTATACGCTTCGATAATTTCAAGTAATGTGGCTATGTTTCACTGGTGCCATTCACAAAATATGCGGAAATGCTCCATGGCTACACTGGCGGGGGGGCGGGGGGGCTTACACATATCAGTGTGGTGGCTCGGCCATCTAAAACAAGAACTACCTGAATGTCAGCTAGATGAACTAACTTGCTAATTTGTACTGAACACAAACTAGAGATGAGGAATTTCAGCAAACTGCATCCCAGCTTCAGAAAAACAAAATAGAAAGATAATGGTCTGGTGACATGTCATCCCTCAGCCACAAGCGGGGTCGTCACAGCCGATCACTCATCTGGATGTTCCTCAGCCAAGATGAGTCCAGAATATACTCAGTAGCTCTTTGAGTCTGTGTAATTGACACTAAAATCAATTTTACCACATTTTTACTACGTTTACCATCAGCTACAGCACTAAAACCACCTGCCTCATATCATATGGTTTCCCCTCATTCCGCCAAAACAGCTCTGACACAATGAGGCGCAGATATGGCACATTTTGGAGGTGTCCTGTGGTCTGGGATGATTGCTGCGGGGGCAGGAACTCCACAGATGCTCAATTAGATTGTGATCTGGGGTTTGGAGACTGGATCAGTGCCATGAGCTTTTTGCTCTGTTTCTGTAGCCATGGTTCAGCTTTTTTTTTTTTTTTGCTGTTTAGTGGAGTGCATTGTCCTCTAGATGGAGGCTGCTGCTATCAGGGTGTGCTGTTGATACTGGGGAGTGTTCAGTGCCAGCATCCAAGGTTTACCAGAAGATCGTTTAAGGTTGTAGCTGATTGGTGTACAGGACTGAACCATTTTACAACATGTGGCACCCTAATTTTTAACCATATATATTTTTCATTTAATAAGACAAAGACAAATGGGCTCTCTCTCTTTTTTAAATTGGTATTAGGACATAAAATGTCTTAAATGGAAAAATCTTAGCATTTAGCTATTGCACTCATTACAAAACTGAAAAATTACTTATACAGACCCTCATTCGTTTTCTCCTGCTCAGTCATCTTCTTCCCAGCAACCAGCAGCTCCCCTTCTCTGCTCATCTACCTTCTTCAACAAATCACCTAGCTCAGCTGTGAGAAGAAGCACTTTGCTTCTCTTTTCCTTCACCTGAACCTCTTAAGTTTCTCATTCTGGTTTCAGGCTCCTCAGCTCTACCCTCAGCTGCACTATCACAGTCCCCAGAACATACATCGTGTCTCTCAGCATTTGTATCTCAACCCAGATGGCTTCACTGGACAAATCTGCACCATCCCTGCAGTCACGCAGAAGAACAGCAACACCTGAGCCACTAAAACTAAATAACTCAGAGATAATTAACTCAGAGATAAAATGTGGTATTTCCTATGGCCTTCAATGTGCTGAATTAAAAATCAGACAATTAAAATAGCGGACTGGCTAATGTTTATTTAAGCGCTTTGAGTGCTCAGATAGAGCAAAAAAGCCCAATATACAGTAACAACCACTCTGTTTAACATTTATTTATTAGATACTTGGGTTGTAATCAGAAATAGTGAGCCTATCTGTTTATGGCAGCTTCATATAATATTTCACTTTTTGTCATTAGTGTATATAACAGGGTAAAAATCTGAAAAATTTTAAAGGGAAGCTTAATATGAAACGTTATATTAGTAAGCACAGTTCTACCTCAAATGTGTCTTGATGGGATGTTCACATGGCTGCATGTCTATCTGTCAATGCCTCCACAACAAAACCTGTTTATTTATTTAACTAAGCTCAATTTTATTTTATGTATATAGCACCAAAGCCATAATTGCAGTCACCTCAAGGTGCTTTCTTATTTTTTTGGTAAGGTGAAGACCCTACAAAACCCAAAAATCAGACGACCCCCTATGAGCAAGCACTTGGCGACAGTGGGAAGAAACTCCCAACAGCCTATGTCTATTGAACCATAACTAAGGGAAGATTCAGGGTCATCTGAAAAGGAAAAAAAGGAAAGTTTTAAACCTAATCTTAAAAGTAGAGAGGGTGTCTGTCTCCTGAATCCAGCTGTGGAGCTGGTTCCACAGAAGAAAGACAGAAAGATGAAAGGTCTGCCTCCCATTGTACTTTCAAATATTCAAGGAACCACAAGTAAACCAGCAGTCTGAGAGTGAAGTGTTCTACTGAGGTGATACATTACTATGAGGTCTTAAAGATAAGATGGGGCCTGATTATTCAGGACCCTGTATGTGAGGAGCAGGATTTTAAAATTGATTCTGGATTTAAAAGAGAGTCAGTGAAGAGAAGCCAGTATGGAAGAAATATGCTCTTCCTTTCTAGTCTCTGTCAGTACTCTTGCTGCAGAATTTTGGATCAACTGAAGGCTTTTCAGGGAGTTTTTAGGACATGCTGATAATAATGAATTACAATAGTCCATCCTAGCATTAATAAATGTATGAACTAGTTTTTCAGCATCACTCTGAGACAGGACGTTTCTAAATTTAGAGATATTGTAAAAATACAAGAAAGCAGTCCTACATATTTGTTTAATATGCGCAGTGAAGAATATATCCTGGTCAAAAATAATTCCAAGATTCCTCACAGTGTCACCGGAGGTCACGGTGATCGAGAGTAAGTATCTGGTTAGACACCATATTTTAGGGCCGAGTACAATAACCTCAGTTTTATCTGAATTTGGAAGCAGGAAATTAGAGGACATCTACGTTTTTAAGTGTTTAACAATGTGTGGCACTAATACTGGAACTGCAAAGGTCACATTCTGTGGTGGCCTCAGCCATCTTTTACGGTGTGGTCTGCTGGGGCGGCAGCATCTCTGCTGGGGACAGGAAGCGACTGAACAGGCTGAGCCGGAGCCCCAGCTTTGTTCTAGGATGCCCTCTGGACCCAGTGGAGGTGGTGAGTGACAGGAGAATGGTGGCTAAGCTGTCATCCCTGTTGGACAACATCCCCCACCCTATGCAGGAGGCTCTGACACCACTGAGCAGCTCCTTCAGTGGCAGGCTGCGGCATCCACGATGTGGGACAGAGAGATTCCACAGGTCTTTCATTCCTACTGCTGTCAGACTCCAAAACAAATATCTCACTGCTGACCAAACACACACATCCACACATGTGCAATAACACTAAGCGTAATTCTTTTTTTTTTTTCTGACAACGTAGTATTTTATTCTGTTGTGTATAGTATTTTTTTCTTATTATCTATCCTATTCCAGTGTTTTTCTTAACTTTTTGCTATTGTAACTTTGCACTGTCCACTTGCTGCTGTGACACAAAAATTTCCCACGTGTGGGACTAATAAAGGTTATCTTATCTTATCTTATCTTATCCATTTCACAGGTGCAAGGTCTCTGAGTCATAGTAGTTTCAACAAAACAGAGTGAAAGATCCTTTTCACATTCTTTAAGTAACTTGTAACTTTACTTTGCAATGTTATAGATTTTCTGCTACTAGGAAGCTCAAATCCAATGCCAGATTAGAGGTCAAACCATCATCAGAACTGCATTTCTTACTTGATACAGTTGCAGTACATGTAAGGCCAAAACTGGATGGATAGTTCAGGAGGAGTGGCTTTCAGCTGAGAATTAACACCTTCTCTCATTTGGGACATATTTGCCGAAATTCAGAGGACAAAATTTATTTTGGCCACTTCTGGTTTTAATAAAGAACATTTGGTCTTAGAACTGACACAACAGCAACATCATCAAAACAGGAGTCGGCCAACAATTTTATGCATAATTTTAAGTTTCAGTAACCGAATATTTGAGCATTTTGGCTGTAAATCAGTGTTATCAGAGTAATGAGTAACTCATGTCCATCCAATCTGCTATCTGTAGCTGAACAGCTGCAGAGGGAAAGTTTAAAAGTGTGTGCTCAGTCAATTACACTTTCAGAGAATAAAATCAACAGAACTGGCGATTTAAAAAATTAATCTCTTTGAGGGTTCGCTGAAGAGGATGCTGATGGATGAAGCTATGATATCATATTGTTTGATTCTGACAAGTAAGATATGTGTTTTTACAAGAAAAAAATCTGTATATAAAGATTTTTTTCAGTAAAGTTTTGAATGTGTCCACTGCACTGAGTTATTCTTACTTAATCAAAATTATCCAACTCAGATTAAAACTCTAGAAAACTGGAGCCATCTCATATCTATTATCGTTCTTTAGAGCAGAACAAGGCTCAGAGCATATACTCTCACACTCACACATATATCTGAGAAGTTACTTCTATAGAAAGTCTCATATCTCATATTGTTTTGTGTGTTTGTGGGGATTGTAGCTGCCAAAATAAATGTGCAGTAAATAATATTTCCTTCTGAAATGTAGAGTAGACATTTTAGTAGCTGATAACAGAAATTCCTCAAGTTTAACTTTAAGAGAAACACATCATTCCTGCTATGGAAAGGACCAGATTTCAGCCCTGGGAGTGTAAATTGTCTCTCCCATTGAACATATTCTGTCCCTCAGACAGAATATGTTCAATATGTTGGATTTAATCTGACTTTTTCTGACATCATCTATCAGTGACCTAGTTTCTTTTTCAGATAAGACCAATTGCTTTTTTACAATTTTTTTTCCCAAACCCCCCCCAAACAAACAAACTTCTGTTTTGTGGTAAGAAAAACACAAAACTTCAGGTTCCCCTAACAAATGTCCACTAACATACAAGAGGGGAAAAAACTGATTTATTTTTTTCAATATTTTTTCATTCCATTACAGCATCTGCTGTCCTGCGGATTTGCTTTTTGGCTGTGGATGATTATGCACGGTGAGTGTGCGACTGAAATCATGAAGTCTGACAGCTGCAGGTTAGCCTACGATTTTAACAAAAGTCATGAAGCGTGTGGGAGTGCTGGCTGAAGACGTATTGCTGCGAAAGCTCTTTGGGTGTGATATTAAAGTTTTTTTTTTTTATTTATTTATTTAGTGACACATATTTCCAGACACTGATAAAAAAAAAAAAGGAGAGGGACTGCGGCATTATCTGTGAACTGCATGTGTTAAACCAGGATGAAGCCAGAAACTTCTTTAACGCCACTGGTGTGAATATTTGCATAATTAGCTTCAAGTGTCATTGCTTGTTTTTACCTGTTGGGCTCACCAGATGCCTGGAGATCATTCACAGTGTCAGGTAAGTTGTCCATCCCTGACAGTTATTATCTTTTAGATGCTATATTCTCTGAGGGACATCTTTAAATGTTTACTGTTCATTACAGTCCCCCGCTTGGTAAATCCATCACCTGGTGCCTTGAAGGTTTAAATGAACTGAACGAGGGTTTTCAAATATTATTTGACCCGGGTCTCAGTCTCGGCTGTGGGAGCATGAAGCAGCATAGCTGATATCTCATTAGGGACAGACTAGAGGTCAGGGAATAAAAAAAACACTGCACTCGTCACCTGCGGGATGACAAATGAAGCCCTTTATGAGCCACAGGACGGGAGGAGATGGGAGAAAGAGAGAGAAGGGAAAGTCAGAGAATGAGAAATCGACAGATGGGCGATGGCAGCGAAAGATACAAGCAAGAGAAACTCAAGACTGACTGTCGTTATTTGTCTCTCCTGGTGCTGTAACATCTTTCATTTTTACATATTAAGTTTTGTTCTGTTTTGCCACCATTTTCACAAATGTACAATAGAGGCACGAGCTTCCCCTAAGGTATGGTTTGTCTGTTTGATTAATGAAAGCACTCGACATAGGCAGCGGAACACTTAAGGGATTCGTGCTCATAAGAAAATTGATTACCTTTAACTAGAAAACAATGGCGAATAGGGAAGCGTAATGACTGGGCGCCTGTTTTTAGCTTCACGATCATTACGGGAAATCAGTCCAGGTAAAGTAATCACAATGTTTTGTAAAGCTCTGATATTGATGGTTCTTATAAGTGCATGTAAAACATCACTAAAAACACTTTTTTCTTTCGGCAGAGTGATTACTTGCATCATACAGCAAAATAAAACACTAATACCACGGAGATGAGAGTCTAGCTCTGTACGGCTTTCAAACTTCCAAAGTTTCCAGTCACGTTGGGAAAATAAGGCACCTGGATCTTAAACTTTCAATCACATAAGCTGTTTAGGGGATTAATCAGTGTTAATTTGCAGTGCGGTTTCAGAAGCAACCAGTAACTCATCTTTCTCTAGCTCTTTACCTTACCGGGGTCGTACAATTAGAATCAGGCTGTCCTGGATTAAACCAGCTCTTCTTTTCCCCACCTCATTAGATCCATCCGCTCTGCTAATGGACCTTGTGATGAGTTATTGATCTACAGCAAGGTGTCTAAGGAGCTAAGTGTGAGGGCTAAAAGCAAAACACTAAAAAAAAAAGGAAAATATTCTCCAAAGTAATGTAGGCGGCATTTTAATAAGGCTATTTATTAAAAGGTTTGCCCAGGTTAGACCACTTAAAATCGGAGCTAATTTTTTGAAAACCGGGACCTTTGAATCCACACAAGAGGAAACAGAAGCGAAGCCACTGACTTTATTCACTAAAGTCATGCCAGTCTCTGGACTTTATCAGCATTAGCTATCTGTCATGCCGCCTGTAAGTTAGGCCATTTCCGAAAAGCACCTCCATATCTAGCTGACCTTGATCCTTTTTTTCTTAATCTGATTTGTTTTAAAGAGGATATATTCTGATTTTGGCATGGTTTCCATTTTTAGAGTGCACAGTACTGTGCAAAAGTCTTGAGCCAACCCCATTTCTTTATATTTTTCTAGTATTTCTTTTTAAGTGATTTTGATCAATAGTTCTCCAGGCTTTCTGAAGGTCTCTGAGCTTTTCTTTGGACATTGGCTACTTTTACTGTCATTTTCAGTCTAATCCTTGGACCTGACCATTTTCATATGAATGCTTTTTTTTCTTTTTTATCATTTTTCAAGCTACTTAACACTGACTGATGAATCATTCAAGCATTAAAAAGGCGCCTAACAAGGGATGGACCAGTGTTGTGTCTACACACAACAGATAACTTAGCAAGTAATCAAACTGCATCTTTAGGCACTTTATTACTAGCCTTTCATAAAAACATATAATTTGTTCCCATTCCTTCAATGTAATCTTGGAAAATGAAAAATATAATTCTGTTTGACAGGCATAAAAATAGTTTTTTTTGCACCAACAAGATGAGTCACTATGAGGTATTAGCTGCAAAAATGTGTCCTTAAAATAAAATAAAAAAATGAGGAAACCGGACAAGTGAGAACCTGAACCTGAGTGATCCATCTGATCCATCTACTGTTTGCTGAAGCCTCATCAGAAAGCCACCCTTGGCTGTCAAAAAGCTATTTTTAGCAGTCATGGATTGGCCTCCCCAGAGCCCAGACCTCAATATTATTAAAACAGCGTGGGGTCATCTTTAGAGAGAACAGAAAAAAGGGCAGCCAGCATCCAAAGAAGAGCTTTGAATGTCCTTCAAGAAGCCGGGAGAACTATTCCTGAAGACTACTTAAAGAATTTACAAGAAAGCTTGCCACAATGCATGCTGGCAATGAAGCAGGAGGGCTGTGGTTAGACTGCAATAAGCAGACATAAGATGACACAGGAAGCAGGGCGGTGATTTAATATTCTAAATTTGATTATATAATTATTTTTTTTAATGATTACAGGTAAAAAAAATAAATAAAAAAAAACTAATTAAAAAAAAAAAACAGTGCTGCTGGCTGCTTTCTCTCTCCTCTGAAGAAAGCTGGATTTCCACCAGAAAAGTTCTTAGATGCAGCGCTGCTGGGGGTTAACGAAGCACCATCCACCTACAATCACCACACTCTGTGTGTGTGTCAAAGTACGAACAGCTGTGTGGCGTAGGAGCAGCTCCCACTGCTTCAGGTTCCAGACACACCGCTCTGTTATGTGTGTGGATTTTTTTTTTTTTTAAGAACTAATTGAACAAGACTTTTTTGGGGGGTCAAATCTGACAACCCTACTCCAAACAACCTAAACAAAACAAAACTGGCCATGTGAGGGTAAAGGTCACAACATGTGTAAAGGTTAATGTTAATCGATCATTAACCCTTCTTCCACGAATGCATGTTTGTCAACATGCCCTTTCCCCTTTTCGGCAAATAAATGGCAATTAATTTAACCTTTAACAACCTTAAAGGGGAAAAAATTAGAATCAAATACCATCAAGAAAGTGCCTTACTCTGTGAAACTCCTCCTCGGCTATGAGATATTGGCTATTAGTGATGAGGTTTTTCATTTCCGGGAGAGGATCAGATAAATTAAGGGGCAGAGTGAGTGATGACGGTAATTAGGATTTGGTTGTCCTTTCTCAACCTCTGCTCTTCAACCTTCTTCGGGACCTGTGAGGACTTTTTTTTTTTCTCTCTCTGGGGCCACTTCTGAATGAAAGATTAATAACATCCATCAAAAGGTAATTATTAATAAGACTCCAGACTTGTATGAACTGTCATCCTGGAGAAGAAGACTGATATTTTTTGATTATTCCATGCGATGCTGTTTACAGCCTTTCATCTATCAACAGATGACGATACGATAAGCAGTTTTGTGTTATACGCAGCCTGTAATTATTCCGAATTTCATCGATTTACTTTATATCCAGCTTGGCCAGACTTCCCACAGGTTATTGATACAGATATCCTGGCTCCAATTTGATTCTAGTGGTTCAAACACAGCTCTATTATATTTCCTACAGTTCTCCATTTATTCATTGTGTGCTTTGCCTGCTGCTCGGGAAGATTTGCAAGGCAGTAGAATTTGATCCCTCCCAGAACAAATTGAGATGTACTGTACTTGCAGCGCTCAGCAGTAGGGCTATCCAGCAGCTCAGAGAAGCCATGTTGTGCTGACTTGACTTGAGAGCTCACCTCAGCACGTGCACCTACACAATGGAGCTTCACTTCCATGTTTTTGCACAAAGACTTAAAGTATGTGCATGTGTGTGTCTTGTGTCTGTGTTGATATGCTTTTGAGTTTACAGGGTACATTTTTAAAAAATCACCTGATGCAAGTGTGGCTCTGCATAAATGCACTTTTATGGATACAGAAAAATGAGGGAAGCCATTATTCAGCTGCTAACAGCGGATACGTTTAGTGCCTGAAAAATCCGACACCAGTATCTCACAGCTTTTCTCCCAGTCAGTGAAAGCAGCGGGCAGGCTAAATCTGGATTTTAGACACATAAACACCTCTGAGAGTCAGCCAGGGGCCTCAGAGTTCATAGATTTGATGTTGTAAAGCCCTCTCCACCCCCTCCCCACACTCTATCTCATATACACCATCAGACTCTTTCTCAGCCTCCTTCCCAGCGTCCCTCTCCTTCTTTCTCCTATCCTCCCCGCTCACCTTTTCTCATGATTAGATTGACTGGCTTTGTTTTGGGCCCTGCAGCTCAGGGCTAAAGAACCACTATGAAGGGGAATTGCCTTTAAACAAGATGAGGTTTGTCTCAGCTTGTCAGCCCTCGGTTTAAACCACAGGGTATTCAGAGTGCATTGCAGCACATCGCCTCTATGCGTTATCTCTGGCCCCTGGCCAGGTGAGGTAGATCAGTTCTCTCCGGTTTACCATTTTTTGCCTTTATTTGTACTGCATGACCGCTATGGCGAGATCAATCAGTGCCCGGGACAAAACTGAGACAAAATGAAATGAGTACGATCACGGCTACAATCTATACTGGTGGCAAATTCAAAATCAAAGCACATGATCAACAGCGTCTGATGCTGGTGTGACAGTGGGTTGTCCTAAGGGTTCTTCTTGTATGACCGTTATGGACGTCATGGTGAGGAATGGATGCACTTACAGAGCGAATAACACAGCAGTATATCAGTGGATTTATGCTTACAGTTGCCTCGCAGGCAAAGCGCCACTACCTTCTTCCTTTCTATTTTTTTCCTTACCCCTTGGCTTGTTTCCTTGGGATTCATATCAATTTGTCCTCATTTTGCCTCGTCCTGTGGTAGCGGTGTGAAAGCTGAGATGCAGACATGGAAAGAAGATGTGTGTATCTCTGTGTGTGTTTGTTTGTGTCAGGCGGAGGGAGAAAGAGCTCCGATGAGAAAGGAAAAGAAAAAGTGAAGCAGTGGTGAAGGTGGCAGGTGGAGGGAGGTAGTCTGGGTTTCTTTCCATGTCACAGGAAGAGTGTCTGGCCTGTAACAAAATGCCAAGCAAATGAGGACGGATCAGGGGGCCGAGCGTAAGCCTCTCTGAGCCCCCATTACTGAGTGCAGAAGACGGATGGGAGTGCTCTTTGTGAGAGAGAGAAAAGAAGCACATTAATACACACCCTTGTGTGTACATTGGTTTCAAGGACACTGTCATCTACACAAACACACAAATATACACCACATACAGTGGAACAGAGATGGGAAGAAATGGAGATGGATAGGAGATAAATTACTACAGTCCTTGGAGAGTACACAAACAGAATAAAACTCTCGATTGACGATGTATATCTAAAGTCATCAGGCAGAAAATAAAAGCTCAAACGCCGAGACACACACATAACCCAGCAAACGTCTTACTACTAACATCAGTGGGCTATGTTAATTTCCAGATTGCAACTCATCTGCATCCATTACTGTACCTAATCATGATGAATGACAAAAGATAATGTGATAAATTTTTATCTTGAAATTTCAAACAGTCATTTGGCATCTCATCACACGCGAGCATGCAGATTGTTTGCTTGACTCCGTGTTGCCTTTCAAGCAATTCACATCAAAAACACGACAAATGATTTCCTCCCAGGCTTCCCTAACGACTGCAAAGTGTAACTTTATGGGCCGTGACTAAAACTGTTTTTATTATTAATGTTTCTGGTCAATGGTTTCCATCAAAAGGAGAAAAGAGGAGCAGAAGCAGCTGAACGAGCGAGATTTATGGAGCGACCCTGGCGGTAGTGGGCTCATATCAAACGGCACGACAGCAATCAAGCCTTTTACAATGGCTGAACATCAGGCGGTTCTCGCAGGGTAATACAATACCCATATCACCCCTGCTGAGGGGAAAAGAGGTCAGCAAGGTTTCAGCTTATTCACAGACTATTCTAAAGCACTTATACCAACTGCTGTTTATATCAAGTTTTAATGGACGCACACAAAGCCTTACATCAGTTCAAATCAGTGAGGTGGTAACTACAAAGCTAAACTTGAGCGACTGCACATTAAGTTATAATTTCATAATGCATCTTCCACCATAAAAATTAAACACAAACTCTCGAGTTGCTTTCCCCCCGCCCCCCCAATTTTATGTTCTTCTATTTAATACATAATAACTTCTCACCTAAACCTCTCAGAACCACAGGTAACAGCTTAGACCAAAGAGGACACTTGTACCATTAAATTCAGAAGCATAAAGTACGTACTGTAATTTTTCACGTCTGTCAACACGCAGGACATTGAGCATAGAATTTCCTGTGAAAAGTCGTCACATTTGTGTAAATGTGCCGAACGTCACCGAATTTCAACAAACTAAAGGCTGGATGGAAGATATGTTTTCTGAACACAAAACCAGCACTCTGGTACTTTATGCTTCCATTTTCACATATTTGTAAAAAGCAACAGGACAAGCTGCCTATTACTGACCACATGCTGAAGTAGTGTGCATGAAGCTGCACTACGAGTATAACCAGACTTTGGAGACGGTTAGTTTTTTGAAGCCTTTGATGCCTTGACGTCACATTTGTCGCCTGCATAAAAGTAGTTTTTATACATACAGTATTGTATTGAGGACCACATGAACAAAGAGTTAGAAAAACTTATTGGTTCCAGTTTGAAAATGGTGTTGTATTGGAGATGGAATGGGTCTTGGAAATGGGAGGTGGGAGCATGGCAATTTGAGCTTGTAGGTTGAATGTGGAGCGCAGTCAGGATGTTCTCCACAGACAGTAGTTTATAAAAGATGGTCGAAACATTGAGCATTGGTTGAAGTCCTGTTTTTGCACCGTTACCATCTTGTTAACAAAAACCTGGATGTGACGAAGAGAGCCGGGTCTAACTGTGAGATCATACAGTCATTGGCTAACAATTTCTGATTTAAAAGTCATATATAGTCAAACATAGTATGACCTAAAATGATTGACTGAGCCCATAAACTTAGCAGGAAAGTGTTTACAGGGTTGTTTTCCCTTATACTTTCACTGGGCGAGACTTCTTTAAGGCACTTCTGCACTGGCTTCATTTTTCCAACCTGGAAGCTATGTCTGTGTTTTATGCTGTGTGATGTACTCAGACTGGGCATAGTTGCTGTGTATCATGCCCGGGCACGACTGCCCCTCTCCCCACGCTGTCTACCCTGTGGTCTAAGCAGGAGTATGCTTCAGTTTGACTGAGCATCTCAGTTCCCCTAACCCTCTTCTCTGCACGTAAATATTTTTTAAAAGTGCACTAGCAGATTTAGTAACATTTTTTAAAGCAATGCTCTCTTGAGTTGTCTTTGAGCATGATCGCTGATCATGCTTCAGTACGTATGTGTCATGCCCAAGTCCAACTAAAACATCTGAGCTCGCTTCTTCAATCAAGGGCACGGTTCATTTGTGTCCAGGCACAGTAAAACGCAAACAAGTAAAACAAGCTCAAGTTTGAGGGTCAAACACACTCAGGAACATTACAGCTCATCAAGTTTGAGTGCACCCTAAGAGTGGTGTTGTAGTAGGTGTGGAAACTGACAAGTGAATGGAGTCTGACACAAAGCAAAAGATTCAAACTTTGACTGAACTGGTGGATGATGAGGTGATGGCTCTATGTACGATAGGGCTGGATTAGTTACAGAACAAAACACGAAGAGCTAACTAGACAAAACTCAGCAGCATAGTTTAATAATCTTCTAGCAGGTAGAATGATCTGGCAGTAACTGCAGAGCTGGAGTAGATATACTGCAGTTAATGAGCCACAGGTGCGTTTAGTGGAGATGGACAGCTCTTGATTGGAGCTGGGAGAACAGAGAAAAAGAGGAAGAAATTATTTCTGCACAAACGCTTACCTTTCTGTTTATTTTTCAGTTTGTACGTAATCAGTTCTTTTCCTCTCCTGGCATCTTTGTCCCTTGCGCCTCAGATGCAGTGGACACACTTGTTCATTCTTGCTCATACCTCTGCAATTAAACTTACCTCTCCCCGTTTCTCTCTCCTCCAGGTGCATTCTAGGAATTGAGTCATCCTTGAAGATGGCCCACTGAGATAAAGATCCAGGTCGCAGGCAGCGGAAAGGCGGGGAAGTGAGGAGGCGAAGAGGTACAAAATAAAGAAGGGAGAAAAATCTGGATACACTGGATATGACAGACGGGGAAAAGGAGAAGGAAACCAGAGGGGATGAATAATACAAAGGAAACAAGAAGAGGAAACAGACATATACAGCCAAGGTCTGGGAGTTATACATATTGTGGCTTGGTCAGTGTTACTAGTTTTAGCACAATGCAAATCTAAAACCCTGCGCTGTAAGTGCTACAAGACAGTTTAATAGATATGTTTGATTTCCCTTAATTTTTCTCTGCAACTTTAAAGGGGACAAGTTTCAAATAAACAAATACATTTTGCTTTGAGTCAATACTTCAAGCAAGTGTGCAGCATCCTTTAGTAGTCTAAGCAATTAGGATGAATGACTATGGATGCAAGCTGTTTTGTTCTTCCACCTTTGATGAGAGTGTATCAGGTTTGCTAGCCAATCCAAAGATAGCACTAAACTGAGATATAAAGGAAGGTGAAGTGTACGTGCATGTGTGTGTCTGTGTGTAGCTCTGTAACCCTTGTTATTTCCTCTCTCCTCCCAGGAGGCTCAGTTCCTATTTCAATTAATCTCTAATCAAAGTGAGAGCAGCAAACATGATCTGATTTGGTCTCTTCGCATAAGGATGCTCTAATCAGTTTCCCCCCCATCAAACAGGATTTGGAAACAGGCCAGAGGACGCGTATCTCCTCTTTTGTTCAGACTGTCCTTTGAGATTATTTGAACGTACTGTAATGTCTCCTGCCCAGCCACGCCCACTGCGCCTTGCAGAGGGCAGTGTCACCATGTATAGTTAAGCAACCGTAAACTTAAATCCAAGGTGACAGAGAACACTGGCTGTGTTATTTGTCCCGAAGCAAGTTGGTGGTTCTTGAGTCCGTACAATGCCAGACAAAGGAGGACTGGTACCGACTGCGCAATGTCTGAGGAGAGAGGGACCTGTAAACAAAATCTGATATATTATTCACACCTTGGCACAAAAAAAAAAAAAAGAAGAAAAGTTATCTACCGGTGCCTGGTGTTGTGATATGTAGTGACACCGCACATCTGCTAGCTAATTGAGTCCGACTGCAACAGGGCCACCTCATCAAGGGCATCAGTTGTTGCCCCACTGTGGGACAAGAGACGAAACTACGCAGCCTTAAGGCCGAGATTCTGCTGCAATAAAGAACAACAAGCAGCTGCAAAGCACCAGGAGAGCACTTAGATCAATCCATTAAGAGGCTGAGACGCAGCACGGGTGAGGAAATAAACACAGTGTAGAGAGGAAAGTGGAGTACAAGAAGGAATTAAAAGTAAACTGAAAGAGACACACAGGAGGGGAGGAGGAAGCAATGAAGAATACAAGCCTACAAGGCGAATCAGAAAAGAAGCAGGGCTTAATAGAGCTACGACAAGATTCGGCATAAATATGCCGGCATGTTAATTAACCTACTCCTTATTATATTTTCCTAAGCAACCACATTTTTGAAGTAATATTTCCTCAAGGACATGGAGTGAGGACACAGGAGGCACTAATATTGTGACAGGAATTATACTAGAAAATATGAAATAATGCGACGGTTGTAAGCGGCACACTGAAATGACAAGAGAGTATCTGCTGGTGTCTGTGGACACTGTCTCACAAATTACGTTGACCTGAGGTTAATTTGGTAGTTCAGTGCCCCCTAGAGGTTACTACCATATTTCAGCAGTTTAATAATCCAGGCTTTGCAACCATGGTTCTTAGTATAAATGACTTTTCTCATTTTTTTTTAGAAGACTTTGACATATAAATGTCACAACAATGTCAGATATTTACTTTGCAGAATTGCTCAACATATCCAGGTACACTGAAGCCTTGTGCAAGTGTTAAATATTTATCCGCACTATTGAATATTTATGGCTAAATGTGCAACATCACAGTTATAGTTTGGAAAGAAGACACTGTCAGACCCTAGTTTCTGCCTGAAAATGTCACCGTAAAACTACTCATCAGTAAAGCATGGAGCTGACTTGATAAGAGCTGGTTCTGGTAGTGCAGCAGCTGTCTCTGCATATTGATTTAAATCTTCAGTGGAAGTAAATGACACATTAGGTTTTCCTAGTGCCACGCAGTTCTAACTGATGAACACGTATAAAAATAATCAAAGCTGCTAAAACCTGGTGTGTTCATAGACGAACTTGCTGCACACATTAAACAGCTGCTTAAGGTAAAAGACTGCCGGTGCTGGCAGGTTATTTCCTACAAGCTTAACTTGAATGCAAACAGTATTTAAAAGGCACAGAACAAGCAGGAAGCCCTGGAGCGGAACAATGTAGCCAAATGCCAAAATATTTAAAAATCCATTTTTTAGACTTATTGATTAGCTGTTTGAAGCTAGCTCGAAAATCGATCTCCAGAGACTGGAATTTACAACAAAAATAAAAAGTGAAACATGCTTACAAATGCAAAAAATGATTCTGAGCTCCATAGCTAATTACCTGAAATTTCACCTGAAATTTGCACAATTAAGAAACTAGCTATTTTAATTGACAGGTACATGCCATCTTGCTTTTTGCCAATGTTACATCTGTCTATCCATTTTCTTTATCTACTTCTGTCTAGTTCGGGATTCCAGCTGTTATGGAGCAAGAGACAGAGTACACCCTGGACTGAGCAAAAGGTTTTCATAGGTCTGACACGGAGAGACAGACAACTGAAGATAAAACTCATGGGTTTCTCATACAGTGCTTTTCTACTCTAGTTGAGCACTCAAAGCACTTTATACAACAGCTGTCTTTCACCCGTTCACACACACAGCTGTATAAGCAGTTACTACTACAGCTAAGTATCTATTAAACATTTCTATTGAACACATTGGGAGCGACTCAGGGTTTAGTATCTTGCCCGAGGATACTTTGGTGTGCAGACTGGAGACTGAGCCGTAGCCACCGCATTCACCCATCGCTAGTGTGTTCTTTACAGGATTTAGGACAGGACCCCCACCCCCACAACCAGCAGCATCTAGACTCCAGGTGGGAAGTACTGTCCTAATTATTATGACTGCTGAGACTCTGAGATCCTGTTCTGCTATCAGGGGTCATCAGACAGTAATCACTTAATTGAATTCTGTATCCTAATAAGAGGAAGCCAGACTCCAGCTGGCTGTTAGATTCAAACCTAGGATCTTATTTGTTGATAGGCAACAGTCCTAACCACTGCACCAGCCAAAGTAAGTAATCTTATTTAGTGTCATAATGAATTAAGGAAGCAGCTTGCTAGCAGATCATGCTAGCCAGCGCTAGTGCTAGCTCTTTTTGAGTTAAAATTTTGCACTTTGAATGAACACGTTTAGATACTTACTGATAGCATAAGAAATCAGTCTGTGTTCAGGTGTATAAGAAAAAATACCATCCTAATTTGATCATCATGCACTCGTTACACCTGACCATGTTTTTTTTTTTTTTTTTTTTTTATTTTTCTTTTATAA
>VUQG01043854.1:17740-28981 GCA_015106755.1 Etia nguti | reverse complement strand
CAGTCAGCTGAGACTGAAGAAGTCACTCGGATGAGTGACGAAACGTTTCTCCCACAAAACGCTACGTCCAGATGAACAGAATCAACTTTTGGAGACTATGTCTTCTAATGATACTGCCTAGGGGAAGCATGTATAATGTAAACAGAATTGGTCCTAGCACTGAACCCTGTGGAACTCCATAATTGACCATAGTGTGTGAAGAGGACTCTCCATTTACATGAACAAATTGAAATCTATTAGATAGATATGATACAAACCACTGCAGCGCAATACCTGTAATACCTACAGCGTGCTCTAATCGCGCTAATAGAATATTATGGTCAACAGTATCGAACGCTGCACTGAGGTCTAGCAGGACAAGCACAGAGATGAGTCCACTGTCAGAGGCCATAAGAAGATCATTTGTAACCTTCACTAAAGCTGTTTCTGTGCTGTGATGGGATCTGAAACCTTTTTTCTGCTTATACTTTCAGCTGGTCCATTTAGGAATGACTTCTATCTCACCCTGCCGCTAGCATACTCTTGGCCATGTCCTTCTTTAATACATCTATGAACTTCCTCTGTGGTCTCTCTTTTCCTCCTGCCTGGTAGCTCCAGTTTCAGCATCCTACCAATTATGCATAAGAAACTGTTCAATAAAGATATTGCAGAAGGTGAAATTAAGATTTAAAAAATGGGAAATATTGGATAAGTCAGGTTGTTCTTGATTGCATCATTACATGTCTGTTTTTGAGCACAGCTGGGAATCTCAGCTCTCATCTTTGACTTTCACATCATACTTTTGCAAATATGTGACATCCAGTAAAATAAGCAATAGGTTACTAGAATGTAATATGTTTGTATGTAATATTTACCTAGACTCTCATGGCACTTAGTGAAATTGTAATGTATGGCTATGTGGCAGGCAAGAAAGGACCCAAAAACAGATAACGGAATAAACTAAGGGAGGCAGCTTTATTGCTGTAGCTCGAAAGCTCAAAGCTAAAACAAAAATACAAAAACTCACATAAGGTGGAAACTAGAGCGGGAGACTAGGAAACAAGGACCTCACAGATAACTCAGAAACACATAGCATAATTGGGCGACGAAACAAGGAACACAGGGACACTGAGGACTTAAATACACACACAGGATGACGAGAGGATGGGCAACAGGTGGGAACACAGCTGGAGCTAATACAGACTAAAGGAGGACAGGAAACAAAAATGAACACATTGCACACAGTACAAGAGACTGTCAAAATAAGACAGGAAACAGACAGAGACTCAGACTCAAGACACATGAGCTTGACACAGTGTCTGAGGAAACAAGAGTAAACATGGGGACAAGACTGACTAAACATGGGGCATGGAACAGAGGAGGCATGATACCTAAAGACTAGGAAACAAACCTAACAAAACCTAAGAATGCAAACAAAGGGATCACAACAATAAAAACTAAAACTAGGAACAGAATCTTAATATTAAACAAACATTAAACAAAACAAGCTAGTGTACTCCTAGTGAGACCAGGTGGAAGGGAAGCAAGGCCAGTACTGGAGATGGATTCAGATTGTTCTACCATGTTGTAGATAGAAAAGGAAATGGAGTAAGGGTACATTTGAAAAAAGGCTATGGAGTAAGTTGGATAAAGTGGTAGAGAGTGTCCCCGGAGGTGGATCGTGGTAATAAGAGCAGAATGGGGCATGCCCTACACAAGCGGAACATGAAAAGGAGAGCTGTTATCCAAGCTCAATCCAAGCAGTTATGAGCAAGGAAAACTACTTACTGATGTGACTGCCCATCGCTTTGCTGGAAAAAAATCTACTTGATAAGGATGTTACCTTTATCAAGTATATATAGTAAACTGTGCTATAACTGCCTGTAGTGAGTGTGTGTGTTTGGATTTAGTTGTTTTAGTTGTTTCCAGTCCCTGTACAGCCATAGTCATAGCTTGGTTCTTGCTTGGTGAGAGTCAAATGCATTCTCATTCTATGAATGTATCTGTGATTGGGTGAATGAGCAGAAAGAGTTCAGAGTGCTCAAATTGAGTAGGCATGACCAGTAACTGTCCATTAACCATTCTCTGTGGGTGTAGAGATGAGAGTAGAGACCTTATATGCAGGGACTATAACGGTATAATGGTAAATTGAGAGGGCTGGCTGATATGAGAGACAGAGGAGATAAGGAAGACAGTTCTGTAGAGTGTCAGACTGGAGATGTCTGACAGATTGGATGTCAGAAAAGAAAGAGGAATTATGAAGTAGGTTAGACAAAGTGTCCCCAGGGGGGAGAGGGTGGTGATTGGAGAGCACTTTGGTGGATATGTAGGTAAAGGGAACAAAGGTGATGAGGAGGTGTTGAGTGGGTATGGTCTTAAAGACAGGAACGTAGAATGGCTGATGGTAGTGGATGTTGCAAAAAGGATGGAAATTGCTGTGGAGAACCACAGTGGAAATTTGTATTTGTCTTTATAATCAGTTTTATCCTGATTTTAGTGTGTTTATTTGTTTGTGCAATTTTGATTTTTTTTTATTTATTGATTTATTTTTTGCATGATTTGTATTTTTCATATTTGTATTGCATGTTTTTAGTGTTTTTTGCACTGCATTGTTTTGGCTGGACAATGGACAAAGTGGTTAATAGCAGCCACCTGTTGAGGTGTGGGTGTGCCCTGAGGTGACCTATCAGCTACAGAAAGGACCTGTTAGAAAAGCTGGCTGAGCACCCAAACAAGGCGAGAGCGCTAGGAGGAAGGAGCGCGTAGAAGCCAGTGAGAGAGAGGACATGCTGTCTGATCACCAGGGGAAACGGCTTGTGTGAAGACGGGCGGCGTCCCATTTCTGGCAACAGAAACGCAGACAGTGGGAAACAACACGTATGATCGCCAGCAGGGCAGGGGGGAACCTCTGCCTGCATCCATGAGTACTGTTTTTCACTGTCATTTGCCAGGTGGAGCCATGTTAGGGGGAGGGTCACAGTGGTGATTAGCCACACCAGCTTCACAACAACATTTCTGGCCAGTGTCTGTTTGTTTACAGGACATTGCCACGAGTTAGGTCATGGTTGCAGTAAGCCAGGGACTCGAATTGTGGGCCACAACTGGGTCATAGTGTGATGAGCCCAATGGAGAGACAGGGCAGCGAGAAGAGATTCCTTGTCATCCTGGAATTGTTTCTCTCCCTCTTAAAACAAACAAACATTCTTTTTGGGGGGTTTTAGGAAACCTTTATTGAGGGTTTGTTTTGGAATTACTTTTTAAAAAAACATTTTTTTGATTGTGTGTGATTTGTTTTTAAATGGTGTTTATTTATTCCTGTTGTCTTCTTCTGGGAATAAATTTGTTTAGACCTGCCCGTTCTCTGTTCCCTGGGTTCTGATTCACTCGCTTCCCCTTGTATTATAGGACCTTCTGGTGTGACATTCAGGCCAACCAGTTTTAACATGTTACAAACGCACACTCCAAGAAGAGGGAGGAACATAGAGTGACGTATTAAGAGTAAAGGAAGGTGCATACAGGTGGACTACATCTTATAGTAGTAAACAGGAGTACTACTAGTAAGAAGTAGACTGAAGCAAAACAGGAAAAAGTACCCACTGAAGTAGTCTACATGTAAATTTAACATCTTAAACACAAGACTGTTTTTTACATAGAAGTCTGAAAAAGTTGTGCTGCTGATCAGAGCCTGTGTCCAAAAAGAAAGCAGTATGAAAGTTTAAAATTCAGTGAGTGAATATAACCTCAACAACAATGACTCAACACACCCTGTGCTGCACTACTTCATGCGCTATTGTAACCTTCGGCACAATGTTGCAGCAAACTGCCAATGATTTCCACACAACCTTTGAATATCACAAAATTATTATATTTACATTTGTTTTACAAGTTTCACAACATTAAAAAAACAGCTTCAGCAACACTTGTGTATACATCTAATATTTATTTTAAACCTCTAAAATTACACAAGTAATTGTTAAATTTCTGGACAGCCCTTAAAAAAAGGACTGCCAGAGGTGGCAAGAGTAACTTTAGGCAAAGCTAGTAAATGGTTTAGAAAAAAAATGTCTGGAAGCCTGACTCCCTTTCACCAGTTTCCAGGAATGCGGCCTCAGACCACTGACTGTATATCACTCACTCCACATTTTGACACTTCTACAGTAGGATTTTGGCTACTGGCATGGAGTGGAATACTAAATTGCCTGTTAATGCCAGATAGTCTTTTCAGCAAGGTGCACTGATAAACTACAATACATATCTCAATAAATGCATCCCTAACTTTTGAGCATTAGCAAAAACAAAACTGTTAAAATATTTATTTTTTTTTAGCGTCTTTCTTGGCAGCCTTTGCAGTCAGAATTATGATCTGAATGTACTGTTGTGCCAAACATATTTGCATATTTGCTTTTTAAACACAAACTCTATAAACTCTCTATAAGGTCCTCTTATTCATGTTTTTCTTTTTCTTTCATTTGATCTATTTATTAATTTCTATTATTATTATTATTCCCATTATTTTTCCAGTACATATCTAATACAGCAATGTCAGAGCTGTCAGAGAGGGGAAAAGACAAAGAAAAAACAAAGGGGGAGAAAATAAGAGAAATTATAATAAGAGGATAGAGCACAAGTAGAAATGCACAATTGTTCACCAACAATGACAAAATGACAAAAACCAAGCAACACCTGGAAGAGAAAAATAAGAAAAGCACTGTTACAAAATTCTGCTAAGACGTGTAGCAGGTTTATCAGAGAAACTCAAGAGAATTTTCTCCAAGCATGATGGTGCATTTAGGACCCAGCCACACCCTCCGACAAAAATTGATTCATCCCGAGGACAAAACTCCTAAACACAAGCTAAACAATTTAGTATATGATGTGCAGTGCAGCGCACAGCCAGTCTATAAACACATGGCACAAGGCTGTATATCTGCATCAAAAGGATAAAGGTCACTCTTTCAAGGGTTCCAATGTTCACATTTTGGACAGAGAAGACAGGTGATTTGAAAGAAAAGTGAAAGAGGCTATTTATGTCCACTGTGGATGACCATCTTTGAACAGAGGGAATAGCTTACG
This sequence comes from Etia nguti, assembly GCA_015106755.1. Classification (NCBI taxonomy): domain Eukaryota; kingdom Metazoa; phylum Chordata; class Actinopteri; order Cichliformes; family Cichlidae; genus Etia; species Etia nguti. The sequence continues at coordinate 23,929 of VUQG01043854.1, read as the reverse complement.
ACACCCACTGTCTGCCACCTACAATGCAGTTTTGAGATCCCTTCCCAGCCCCCTCAACCCCCACCTCTTCTGTCTGGTAGTCTTAATAGGTCACATGATAGGTTGATGCAAGGTCTCACAATAGTTTCAACCAAAACCTCTGCTGATAGTGACCCATGCCTTTTTCACGCCTTGGCTCATGTAGTGAGGCACATGATCAATAAAGGGTCAACAATATTAATCATGTCTTCAGGGACAACTCTCACTAGGGTTTAAATACCTGGGGCTCACCAACATTTGGTTTTAGAACTGAACAAGCTTCTTGGATGAGAGGTGAAACGTCTTTAAGAAACTTAAAGAAGTCCAGTTGCTTTCTTTCCAAGCTCCTTAGACCTTTGGAGTTAATATCTCGTGATCTCTGAGCACACTACAAACCATACCTAAGAGTCAGTCACCATAACTAATTATATAATTAGTTATTAAATAACTTAGCAACGACCTAAAAAGAGCAGGAATCAAAAAGCACACACACACACAAAGCAACATAAACTCCACAGGTACCCTCGTATGGTCAGTAAAAATGTCCCAAGACCTTGATGGGGATCTGATTGTCCTGAAAGCAGGCCGGGTCTGCTTATCTACTGCATGGAGATAGGCTACAGTAATTCACTTAGATCCCAGATACTTCAGATAAACTCCTCTGCTGGAAACACAACAACAAGAAGACAGGGCCAATTGGAGGAAACACTGTATTCCCAGCTCAATGGCGCCTCCCTCTTTCCCATTTTCTTCTCGTCTATCTTTTCATCTATTTCTTTGTACATGTACAATAACAATAAAGGGCTGTTCTATTCTATTCTAACGTCCTCTCCATGAATTTTCTAAAATAACATTCCCATTTCATGGCTGAACTTGATCACTCTCTTCTTTCTCCTTTCCTCTCTTTCTTCTCATCTGCAGCTTGTTTTTGGCACAATGATCTAACGGGATCTCAACCTGCAGCAGAGGCATTATTATAATAAAAAAAAATTTTAAAATTCATAAGTATTTTGATGTTTTTGTTGTGCTACTACCTCACTAACGCACATGCACACTAATGGCAGTCAGCTCTTGGATCTAAGTACAGTCAGTGGCTTAGGTATTTTTTATGGCCATTCCTTTCCAAAAAAAACCTTGTTAATAGCAGTTTAATATGCTGCTTATAGCACACATTTTACTAACTGCATTTGTAGGGTCTTCACTGATGGCAGTAGTATACAGGCCATTAAGTTAAAGAACAAATGCATTAATTCAAATTAAAAAAATAAAGAATAACAGTACTGAACAAGTTAAAGTTACAATATTAAAAAATACAGTATATTACAAAATATTACAAGATAGCTTTAATAATACAAATAGCACTAATAAATAAATATCCTGATATATTCCACAAGTTAGAGATTGAGGTGCCCTTCTTATCATACTGACTTTGTTATTTTCTCTGTAGATGAAGTGCAGATATTCGGGGTGTACTTGTGCTTTTGGATGGAGGAACTGTCCAGAGAGATATCCACAGGCAGGAATGATTCACTGTGCCTCTTACTCAACGTGTCACTGACCAGCACGCAATGGAGTGGATGGAAGGTATTGTCCAGCGTTGTCCTTATCTTGGACAACATCCACCTCTCCACCTTTACAGAGTTCGGCCCCATCCCCACAACATTACTGGCCTTGCTTCAGTTTATGGAGTCTGTTGGCATCTGCAACACTCAGCCTGCTGCCCCAGCTTGAAAGTATGAGTATGGCACTGGCCACAACAGACTAATAGAAAATCTTGATCATTGTCTGACAGATGTTAAAAGACCTCCGAAAATATAGACAGCTCAAGCCTTTCCTGTTCATCACAGTTGTGTTTTTAACCCAGTCCAGGTTATTGTCAAAGTGTACTCCAAGGAATTTATAGTCCTCCACTATGTCCATATCAACACTCCGGATTGAAACCGGGTCACTGGTTTCTTGGTCCTCCTAAACCTCACAATCTTTTTCTTGGTCTTTGTCATGCTGAGCTGCAGATTATTCTGCTTGCACCATGTGACAAAGGAATCAACCACAGCCTGGTTCGCTTTCTCATCACCCTACCTGATGCATCCCACCACTGCAGAGTCGTCAGCAGTTTTCTCTGCAGTGGTGGATGTCTGTGGGTGAACAGGAAAAGGGACAGGATGTTCCATTGTGGTGCCCCAGTGTTGCTGACCACCTTGTTAAACACACAGTGTTGAAGATGGACATACTGTGGTATTTTTGTCAAATAATCTACAATCCAGGGCATGAGAGAGGCATCCATCCACATCGCTGTCAGCTTCTCACTCAAGACGGTCAGCCTGATTGTATTGAATGCACTGGAAAAATATAAAACATGATCACTGTCTGGTCCAGATGGATGCAGATGTGATTGAGCAGGTAGATGATGTTGTCTTTAATTCCAAGTCAGAGCTGATAAGCATGGTGAAGGGGGTCTAGATGTGGTGTGACCATAGATTGGAGCTGGTCAAGGATGAGTCTTTGTAGGGTTTTCATGACAGGGGAAGTCAGTGCCACAGGTCTATAATTCTGGGGGCCGCTGGGATGTGGTGTCTTTGGTACAGGAATGAGGCATGATGTCATCCACAGTACTGGGACCCTCTGCAGCCTCAGGCGCATCACCATTTGAAAATTTGAACAGATAGATCATTGAGTCTTCACACATTCTGTCCATCCGAGACCAGTGGTGGTAGGTACAGCACTGTACACTCCATGCACACACCAAAGTAAACATATAGGTCACCCCCACGGCATCTGCAAGTAAGCTAGCAAGCAAGCAAGCTAGCAAACTTAAACAATAAATACAACAAAAGGAAGTCAGTGTGAAGGCAGACAATTTCAGCTGATGTAAAGACTGTAATGGAGTCAGTTATGGAGTCATTATCATTTATGGAGTCACTGACAGAGAATTGAGGCCTGATCAGCAACAAAATGAAGCATAATAGAAAGCACAAGGTGCTGCAACATCATCTTTGTTAAACACTCTCGAATACTGTTAAAAATAAATACGACCAGATGGTCGCCCTCATGAGTTTTTACCCTCTACACTTTTCATCTTTTATTTGTTCTTATAGTTACTATTTGCCTTTGTGGAGTAGTTGCATCATTACATGTAAAATGAGTCAGACCTGAGAAAAGCTCTTGGCTTCTTTATGAGTTCATAATTTCTCCTGAACAGACCAGAAAAACAGGTTTTTAGTCTTTATTCAGACCTATTTTATAAGAACAATTAGTCAATTCAATTTTTTTTATATAGCGCCAAATCACAACAGCAGTTGGCTCCAAGCACTTTAAACTGACCCTGCAATAATACAGACAAACCTCAACAATCAAACAACCCCCTATGAGCAAGGACTTTGGTGACAGTGGAAAGGAAAAAACACTTTTAACAGGAAGAAACCTCTGGCAGAACCTGGGTCAGGGAGGGGTGTCCATCTGTCCCATGAGGGGAGGGAGACAAGACAAAAGACATGCTGTGGCAGAGAGCTAGAGATTAATAAAACCTGATGATTACATGCAGAGTGATGGGCTGCTGGTTTTGCTCAGTGGGTGAGGAGGCGACCATATGTCGCATGTTGTCCCGTCTCTCTCCCCCTGGTTTCCTGTCTCTCTACACTGTCTCTATCCAATTAAGGCTAAAAGGCTTTTTTTTAAAAATTATCTTTCAAAAAACATATGGTAAGCAGAGTTGGCAAAAGTACAGACATTCAGTAAGTACTTAAGTAGAAGTACAACTACTAATGTTAAAAAATATTCCATTAAAAGTTGAAGTACTGATTCAACTTCTTTACTCAAGTAAAAGTAAAAAAGTAGAGGCTCTTAAATGTACTCAAAGTAAAAAGTAACTCTTTTGAAGGACATTTCCATTTTTGTGCAAAGCTAACTGAACCCTGTGCTATATTCACATAATGATAAAATAATATCAGTAGACGGGAATACAAACTTTTTGAAATTCTAATCTACGGAGCCCCGCAAGGGACATGGGAGAAAAAAAATTAAGATGAACTTTTGCGAGATTTCGCAAAACATTTGCGAGCGCTCGCAAAACTTTTGCGAGATCTCGCAAATGTTTTGGCCGCATTCTTCGGAGGCCGTCAGCTCGAAGCCGACTGGGAGGTCGAGGCACGATGTGCCGGGAGTGCGGTGTTCCCACCGGCTGTAGTGGGCCTCGACCTCCCGTTAGCTTCGAGATGGTGGGTAACAGACGTCTCCGAAAACGTCGGAGCACTATTGCAAATATGTGATGTCTTGATAAACCGACAGATATTTGAAGTTTACACACCTACATTTTCGCCTGAAAAGATGTTAAAAGTTTATTTTGTGACACAGAAAGAGTAATATTAAAACTACCTAGCTGCCGCCATTGTTTGAAACTGGAATTGGCTGGGCCACACTATGAATTCTGGGATAGGCTGGGTCAATTCCAGTTTCCAACGGGAGGTCGAGGCCCACTACAGCCGGGGGGAACACCACACTCCCGGCACATCGTGCCTCGACCTCCCGGTCGGCTTCGAGCTGACGGCCTCCGAAGAATGCGGCAAAAACATTTGCCTAAAAAGTTTTGCGAGGTCTCGCAAAAGTTCATCTTTTTTTTTTTTTCTCCCATGTCCCTTGCGGGGCTCCGTACTGCTCAAATGCAGTCATTGTTTAAATTCAACAATCTGAGCTAACGGGTGCTAACATTTTCACAGGCTAACGTGAACCTGAAATCATGCGGCTACATGCAGTGATGCTAGAATTAGCCATGTTAGCACACTCAGAGGATCCGGGGGCACTTTGTGTGTCTTTAACCAATCAGAGAGTTTAACGAGCTCCTTATATCAACCCACATTTTTACTCTGCAATGCTTTTTCTCCACAGACTCAAAGGCTAAATGAAGCTAACCCAATAGCTATTAAGAAAAGGAAACACAGAGAGAAGGTGGAACTGTAAAAATGTCACTAAGAAATCTTATTTGTCATTTTAAATTACATCTCAAAAAAGACTTTTTGAGTTCCCACTGTGATAATAATAAATAATAATAATACATTTTATTTGAGGGCGCTTTTCAGAAACCCAAGCTCACCTTACAAAAGAAGAAATAAAAGGGACAATAGTTATAAAAATACATAAAATAAGTTAAAATTGCAAAACAATTGATGACAAATAATGACCACTTTATTGTCTATTAAATGATCAAATAATGAAGTAGTTTAATCGCTCAATAAAGAGAAGACATGAAAAGTGGTTAAAGTCCAGTTTCTCACTTTCTGAATAATCCTCTGTGTTCTGCATTTCAGCTCATTAAATCAAAACAGATCCATGCATACTTACTTATTTACCTTTATTTAATCAGGAAGTCCCACTGAGAGGTAATCTGTATTCCAGGAGAGGCCTGACCAAGGTAGCAGCCAAAGTCAAAACATAACCACGGCCTCTCGAGAACAAGACAAAAGCCTGCATCTCTCTTTCGCCACATGGGGTTAAATTCAGGAGGTTTCAAAGTATTTTATGAGTATTTTATGAAACCCTGGTTTCTCTGCTTGTCAGCACGTTTTTTTATTCCTGTCTTCCTGATGTACTCAAGTATGTTTGTTGTCTCATCTGTCCTCAGCCACCTTCTTTCCATCTAGCATACAGCCTCAGGGTGCTGGACTTGGGGTGAAACCCTCCATGCATGGTCAGGAGCTTCCTTGTCTTGATGTCAGTGGCTTCTATCTCCTCCTTTGGCCAGCTTATTATCCCAGCAGGGTACCTGATCACGGGCAGGGCGTGGGTGTTAATAGCCCGGATCTTGTTCTTACCGTTCAGCTGACTTCTCAGGACTTGCCTGACCCTCTGCAGGTACTTAGTGGTTACAGCTTTCCTAGCGGCCTCTTCATGGTTCTCATTTGCCTGTGGGATCCCCAGGTACTTGTAGCTGTCCTCTATGTCTGCAATATTGCCTTCTGGTAGTTCGATCCCCTCAGTTCTGACTACCTTCCCTCTCTTTGTTATCATCCGACTACACTTCTCCAGTCCGAACAACATTCCAATGTCATTGCTATATACCCTGGTGGTGTGGATCAGTGAATCGATGTCTTGTTCAGTCTTGGCATACAGCTCGATGTCATCCATGTACAGGAGGTGGCTGACAACTGCTCCGTTCTGTAGTCGGTATCCGTAGCCAGT
>VUQG01043853.1:40325-54484 GCA_015106755.1 Etia nguti | reverse complement strand
GCAGATGACCTTTGGATAACTAGGAAATGTGGTTAAACAATTGTAAGCATATATTGTGTGTCAGGAAGTCATGTACGTACACACACACACACACACACACACAGTGTTTTAACCTTTTGTGACCATAGGGGGGGTTTTACACCGGGTGTTTGTGAAACTGTGTGTAACAGAATAAAAGGCTGCAGGGGAAGCTGGTTCTTTGGAGTTGTTGAGACCGAGGGCAGAGATGCGGCCGTCCGGCTCCCCTTGCTAGCAAGTAAAAACCGGTTACGTTGTTGTCTTGCTTTCTTCATGAGTGATGTGTCCCTGAACTAGCGGGCCTGCTGAAGCGCAGACCCAACACTAGGCAAAAAAAAAAGTATTCGTATTGTATCTAAGGACTAAAGTTTAAGTTAATTAGTTAAACTTGCCTTTAGTGATGTTTTAGTATTCACTTTGATTGAGCTCCAAATTAATTTTTAAACAGCAAGATTGCGTCTCACAAATAAACCCAGCTACGAGTAAGCTGTATCTCATGGGAAATGTTAAAAAAGACCAATCCCACTAAAGGTTAGAAATGATGGGATATTAAGTTTATCTATGAGGGACAAAAAATGCCTCTAAGACTTATTTGTATAACTAGAACAACATGCAGGTGAGGAGCAGAGCTCATGCTTTGGATGCTTGGGAAACCGGTTTTAGATCAGCTAAAGCTTTCTGGAAGCTTTAGGGTGACAACATGCACAGACACCTCCAGACCTCAGGGTGAAATCATGCTAACTGTGAATAACACTAAGTCGGCCTTCACTGTCCAGCAAACATTTTGATGCATGACTCTGAGCGCCGCCTTGTTTAGTAAAATTTCAAAATCCATTGTAGTCGTCAGGTTTGTGACTGAAACACGGGTGGCGCCACATCAGCATCTGTCAAATGCTTGCTGGGACTGTTTCTCAGACTTTTGAACTTGTGATGCTTTCGGAGCCGAGCATCCAAGATAAAGTTGTTTGGATCGTGTTCGGGAAAAGCGTGGGAGATGTGACTCATGACAGTGTGGCACAGCCCAAAGAGATAGACAGAAAAATCACAGCAATCTTCACACTTTGTCTCACCGAGGTAGCCAATTGACTTCCCAATGCTTCAATCCTTCCTCCCTTCAAAACAAAGGAGCAACAGCTATTGGTGGTCGAGGCCCCATTTACACTCTGGCTTCAAACAGACTGCTAGCTGCACAAGAGAAATCTTCAGCTGTATGAACAGACAGAAACTAGTTGCTGAACTAGCGTAGCGTTACCAGCATGTTTTCTGCTAGATAGCGACCTCACTGTAGTTACGCCTAAAACTGGTTGCTCTCGTGTTTACATTTCCAAACTGTAGCTGTGCTGCCTGAAGCGTCTTTAAAGCCCGCTTCCAAATGCATGTAGTTCTTTGAGTGTAAATAGGACCTCATGTGAGATTACTAGAAATAGTTTTAAATGTATTTATTATCATTTATTGTATTTAAGACACTGACACAATCAATGTGATCTCATGATATGAGTTTAGCAGGCTTAGTGTGGAAATAAAAGGCAGTGATTTGCAAATCATTTCAAACCTTAACTTAATTTTATATTTTATTGTGCTAAAAAACACTGAACAAAATACACAACTAGCCACTTTATTAGGTACACCTTCACGGTACACAGTTGGACCCTCGTTTGCCTTCAGATCTTCTTTAATTCTTTATGGGTTGATTCCACAGGGTGCCTGAATCATTCCTCAGAGACTTTGATCCATCAAGGCATTTTCAGCCAGAGAATAGCAGCTCACTGGATTTAGCTGTTTTCAGATCGCTCTCTGTAAACCTTAGAGATGTTTGTGCAGGAAAATCCCAGCAGATCAGCAGTTTTCAAACACTCGGACCAGCTCCACATGATGTTCAGAGTCGCATAAGGCACCGTTCTTCCTCTGATGCTCAGTTTGAACTTCAATGGCTTGTCTTGACCATGTCTACATGCTTCCATGTGATCGGCTGACTAGATAACTGGTGTACCTAACAAAGTGGATAACATGGCTAACAAAGTTTATATGCAAACTGTAAGGAGATGCTTTTTTTTAGGGAAGGAACTGCCATGTATCTGTCCCAACAGTTTTAAAACATATTGCTGGAATCAAATTTTTAAAAACTTTAGAGTTTAGACCTTAGAGTTTTCATTTTCATTCAGAAAAGAGTTTGTTTTACTGTGCAGTTTCTCAGAGATTAGATGATCTGTAGGTATTTAGCACCGTCATATCTTCAGCCTGTTTCTGAAACGTTTTGATTTCTCTGGAATAACGAGATAAGTTTTTGTGCTCTCAAGCAAACTATATATTTTCCTCCAAATCCAGCTGTGCAACCCCACAAACGAAAAAACAGAAAACAAAAGAAGATCCACATCTCTCGGCTTATTGTTGCTGAAACAATACAAAAAACGTCAGAGAATACTCACAGGTCGCTGGCAGTGGACGAGTTGCGGGACATAGTTTTGGGCGAAAGGTCGAAGTCTGAGTCGGAGCGATAGAGGAAGGACTCGCGGCGCTGACTGTGGGGAAAGTTGGCCTGAAGTACCAGACCAGAACCCGGGCTAGTCTGAGAGTCCAGTGGACTGCGACCCACCGACAGGCCATTCTCCACATCAAAACTACAGAGAAAAGGAAGAGAAGAGAGAAAACAATGAATAAGTATTCTGTTGTTCCTACCCACTAACTAGCCTCACAGACTGTTTTTTAATTAATTAATTGTTTTGTTTTTATTTATTTTATTTTAATTTTTGGCATGATTAAAATTGCATGCAGTGACTCGGAGGTCAGGTTAATACCTCTATTAGTATTATCTGCTATTAACTGCTATAATTGTTGGCTACTTTGATTACTATATGTAATATTGAGCATAAAACCTAGCCAGAATAACAAAGAAATGCATAGTAAATGTTTATTTTTAAACAAAGAAGCCCTACCATAGGAAAAAAGCACAAGAAATATATGAAATCATGAGACAGGCAACAAAGATTTCACATATGAATCTCAGACAAACACACAAATAATGTGATGCACAGCGCTAACAGTTTCTGCAGCAGCTGCTGATCTGCATGTAGAGACAGAAAGGATAAGACTGTGGTGAGACAGGGTACAATTACACCTCTATGGAACGGCTGAAGTTGAAAGTACAGTAATGCAGAGGGCTGCAAATCCAAATCAATTTCCCAAAGTGCCCCCAAATCATCATAATGGAATCTCTGACAGCAGACACAAAGGAGCTACAATTATAAAGTGACACAAGAACGGGGTTCACGCGGACTACCTGAAAATTACAGTAATACAAAGCACAGGACGCCACTTTTGTTGGCAGCACAATGGGAAAAAAAAGGTATTCAGATAGATTGTCTCCTCTGAGTTTAAACAGGTGACCTTGTGATTACTGCTTTCACAATCTAGCACACACTCACGCACATCTTTCCCCTTCACCATCTCTGTTTGACGTCAACACTGGCACGTTGCCTCGGTGCAACGACAACCAATAACCCGCCCCGCCGCTCGCGCTCTCGCCCCGTCATAGCAGCGACATCGAAATATGCCCCCAAGTGCTCAACAAAGAGTTGCTTAAAATAACCACATGGTATTTTTTTTTTCCATATTTGGAAAATTTTGATTCTTTTTATTGGTATGATAAAAATGGGATTGTGTCAATTTCAGGAAAGCTTCTGTCAGCGAACAGCAGCACAACTACAAATTATCAGATTGAATTCTTCTCAATTGCCCTTTTCACTATGGCAGTAAATTCCCTTTCCCTCCTAATGCGTTTGAACCAAACCACACTTTTCGTAACACGCTGTCCAAGCACGAGCCAGCGCGGCGCTACAACTGTCGTGAGCAGAAAGGAAGTGGAGGAGAACTCGACTTTGAGTGTTGTCTGAGGGGTCAAAGCTTATCAGCTCGGAAATTCTTCTTCTTCTCTGCACTATCTGAACCTCACTGTGAACCAGCGTCCTCTCGGCTAGACCTCTATCCTTCTAAGGAATTCCCCTGACTGAGACCTCAGAGCTCCATTGTGCGGCCGCCGCATGGGTACGATTAACAGACCGTCTTTATCAATTAGATGCATTCTCATTGATGCAAACTCCCCCTTTAATAACAGCTGAAAACAGAGCACCAGTCGAGCAATGGAAGCTTGCTCCCGTGTCTATTTTTAGTGCAGCCTGCCTCCAGCGCTCCAGCAATAATACTGCGTGATAAATGAAAGATGGCCATTAAGCAATCGATGCTGAATGAAATGGGCCCAGTTCATAGAAACAGCGAGATACAGCGAGATCAGGAGGGGTTGGGGGAGGTGGGGGTGGTGATGAGGAGGGCTGTATCCAGCACGGTGATGTGCTCAGCACCTTGCATCTGATTGGTGCAACTTCCTGGAGGGTGGGTTGGTGGGGGTGATATGCAGCAGCAGGGCTTACCTCAATGATGCCACCCCACCACTACACCTCGTTCAGCCCCACTCTACACACCTCCTCCACCCCTGGCTCAGTGTAATCGGCTGTGACGAGGCTCCATCAGAGGAGACCGGTGACGTCAGAAGCTAAAAATAGACCTGGCTGACAGGAAATAGGGGAACTGGGGGACTTGTGATGGTGCTTACGTAGATCTCCCCCCAATCCCAATGCAGGGTGCAGATGATTTCACCCGTCCGCATGAATATATTTATGAAGGATGATATTTTAAATTCTACTAGGTGAATCCTAGTAGCCATACAGCTCTTTTCCTTCCAATCGTACAGTCTGTATTTTCTTTTTAGATATCGGCATGAGGAAGTACGATGGCATTGAAGCACATTTCTCAAGGACATCGTGCAGGTGACACGGCAAAAATACGTAGCATACGTTTAAACTGTTGCTGAATTTCATTATGAGCAAGAGTCTGTCTCCGTGTAGTTTTTGTACTCTCTTCATTGCTAACTACTCAAGTTTCCTGTTTTTTTTTTTTAAACCAGACCAGAGGATCCCGCATTTAGAATTTCCTGCAATTCCATATTTCTGCTGAAATGTACAAAAAAATGACAAGTTTATCTGTGTTCACATCAAATTCTCCACAATGTTTAGGGGTAAATGACACAGGCTAGATACAGCCATATTTAAGCAAACACTAAATCCTTAAAGTGGACTTGATGAATTTATGTGAAGATAACTGCACAGCAAGAACTAAAATATGACAAATCGTTGGCCCAAGTGTGAAAGAGAACTTTCATGTGGCATAAAATGAAAACATAATACAATAGATCTATACAAAGCTGTTCAGCAGCTGCAGCTCACATCAGAAGGCTTCTGATAGTGAGACAGTTCCCGCTACTGAGGAATGAGAGGTACTGCAATGGCCATCGCTTTTGTGGTATGCACAGCAGACAAGTTATGGTTTAAAATAAAATAATCCTAATGCTCAACTCACATCTCATCAGTACTAGAATTTGTTAATATTACATAAATTTGTAAAAATGCAGAAAATGCAGAAAGCGTCCCCTTTTTCACCGCACCACAGCTACTGTTAACAAGTGAATGGGCATCCACCCTTTAAACAGAATGATAGGCAGACATTCAGGCAGGCACACTGGCGTCTTGTTCAGTTACAGCGTACATAACACGCTGACCTTGGTCTGTCCCCTGACTCGAGCATTGTTCTTCCTTTCTCTGACGTACATTACGGCTCCCTTTTCTGTCCTTAACTGTGTTTTTGACTGAACTTTTCTCACACACAAACACATCCCTTGACACCCACATCCTAAGCTCTGCTTTTGTTCCCAGGATGTTTAGTTTTTCCCCTTATAACTATATCAAAGAGGGGGAAAAAATCTTTTGTCTGTAAACTAAATTAAAAAGAACTGCTTCTCTGGTTTTATGATCAGTTATTCTATTGCCAGAAAAGTGCAGCTATGTCATGCATTTTTAGATTTATTTTTCCCAATTGTGAGGATTTGCTGAGTTTTGTAATTCTAAATTAAATATTTTGGTTTTAAATAGTTTAAAAAATAAAATTAAGTGCATTTTTTTCCTTAATCTTGGAGCCACTTTTGAGTCTAAGTAGAGATATACTCCGTATAAGTGGGCCTTAAATTAATCTCACAGAGTCTTTAGCTGAACAAAAAGTTTAAAAGTGTCCATATGCCATGAAATGAGATGCAGAACTGATTCCAGTTATTGTCCGTTTGTTGTTGTTGTTGTTGCTTGTGATGTGCTCATGGGAAACAAGGCTGAGGGATTTCAGAAAACATTCTGTTGTGTGTGTGAGAGTGACCAGACTCCAGATGTTATTTGATGGGTGAATGACACAGAGCCGGGGGTTGGAGGTCAAAACACACACATGCACACACACCCTCCCTCCTGTTTTCTTTCCTTGTAGCGTGGGAATTGGCCAAGGGGCCTCAAACATCACACCAGGAAGGAGGCAAGAGGTGAGGGGGAGAGGAAGAAAACAGACCAGGGAATATTTTATACCACTGAGTCTCAGTCTTAGTAAATAGTGACACAGAGTTTTCTCCAAGGCTCAGGTTAGCATTAGAGTACAGTGTATGTGTCTTCTTGTTGCATTATGTCACTGAGAAAGGAAAGACAGAGAAGCGTGCCTGTGTGACAGTCCAGGGAGTAAAGAGGGTTTGTTTGCTTTACACCTCAAGCCTATTGTATATTTGATCTGAACGCAGCAGAAAAACAGCCTGCTTCACTTCGTCCAGCAGCCTGCCAAACAGATCTTTCCTCTCACTGTCACTCTGTGCAGTTTGCACGCTCTGTGCGTGTGAGAACGTCATAACGACAGCAAGGCAGAGCAGGGGAAGAACAAGCAGCAAAGGTATTTGTGCAAACCCAGATTTGAGAATTGCAAAAAGAAAGGAGGCCCCTGTGTTCAAACTCTTCTCCCGCACCAACTGTGAATTCTAGTGAGTTAATGATAAACATGCTGCTCTACATTAGGGAGCAAAAGATCCTTTTCTGTGCTGATAAAAATCTGCTTTTTTTTCCCTTAAAGAAAAATACATTAGCCACACATGGGCAACACGCAACACCCTAGATATCTTCTAGTTGTTTGTGATATCACCGGTGCTTTTCTTAGCCCTCCATTATCTTATGAGCAGCAATCCTGTGAGAGTCGCAGGATCGCGCAAGGTGATCTTGGAAGTGATCTCCATTTATTCTGACAATAACAAATGAAATAGAAACATCACCATGCAATAAGCTTCAGGCTCATCTGCCAAAGGAGAACAGTCCAAAAGAGTTAGTCAGTGTGTGGAGCTAGCAGCAGGTTTATAGTGGTCGCTGGATGGACACTTTTCACTCCTAGCTCTCTATATGATTTACTTCAGCATGCACAGTGTTTACAACTTACATAAAGGACATAACCGGAATGTATTAACATCAATAATGTTGTATAATTCAATTTAAGCTTTCCAAACTCCCAAATTTCTGTTGTTTCTAACAGTAAATGCACTGAATAAATAAATGTGGTGTTCCAATTAAGCATCCTGGAGCTAAACTGGAACCCCAAACTGCAATCAGTTACAGCACTGCCAGCTCACAGTTTCCAGAGAGCAGAAAAGGTAAATTTAATGAGTGGAATTTCTCTTCTATTCATTCTGGTCACACAATGTACAGTAAAATATCACTTTACACTTTGCCGCAAGCATATTGTACCATCAGTGGAAACCCTAACAAATCTATCAGCTCCTCTCTTTTATAAAACTGCACTGGAGCCACACCTTCCTTAAGAGCCAGTTGCTCTTTCCATTCACCTGACCAGCCAGCCACCGCGGATCGCTGTCCAAACAGAGCACGCACTCTGCGTCCAACATCAACATCTGATCTCAGAGCAGCTCGTGTCTCTCTAAATATAGCCAAGGGGAGGAGAAGGTTGCCGAGAGTCAAACCAGCTGCTGTATTTATTATTTTTCTGTGTCACCTCTGACCTACAGGCAGAGGAAGGACTCTTGTCTCTGAAAACAGTAGACCTCTGTTTTAATTGCTGTCACGAGAGACAAAGGAAGGAAGAAAGCGAGACAAAAATTGGTGTCTGGGGCTGTGTGCATAAATTAAAAAAAAGAAAAAAGTGTGACACAATGTTTTATGAAATCTGTTTGCAGCCAGTATAACGGTGCAGCTATTAACAACTACTGCAACACATCTCACACACATGAATCATCTTATAACATTAACATAATACACACATACTGACATAAAACACTCCAATCAGATCATCAGATTAAGAACTACTAGTAATTTTTGTCCTAGGATCACACCCTTCCATCCACATTTGAGAAGCTGAAACTCTGAACGCTTTAACCTCATTTTAATTAAAGATCATTTTGTAAGAGTGTGTCTTACGTAACAGTACGAAATGTGGCTTTTTTACAGACTTTTTACTGATGTGGAGCTGAAGTGGTTAAAATTTTGGAGTTCAGGGTGCCTCAAAGGTTGATTCGCTCCTCCGGACAGGTATTGATCATGGAGGTCTATGTGCAGTGATTATCTCTGTCCATCCAGCCAGGCTGAAATCCATACAGTGGCTGATCGGCATTAACATCATTAGAAACTGGTTAGGTGGGTAACACACTAGTCCAGAACGACCCAGAGCCCCACGCACACGCACACACACACACACACACACACACGAAGGCAGTGTGTGATTACAGCCCCAGCGGTAGAGATCCAGATTTGGCTCCAACATCGACCTGAAAATCGAACAGCCTTAAATCACACTGGTGCACAACTGGACAGGCCGGTTTGGGGCACGAACAGACGCGCACCCGCACCTGCGCACGCACGCACATCGTCTTTGCCCAGCAACAGGCCATGCTGGGTGCCCCTCTAATCAAGTTCGTACGCCACTAATTGGCGCCTTTCAGTATACAGTGATTGAGTCCAGTGGTGAGGCAGGAGTATGCAACTTCCTCCTCTAATTAGCCAAGGGCAGCCCAGGAGCAGCCAATCACATCGCTGATCAGCAGGACACAGCAAGATGGAGACAGCACGGAGAGAGTGTTTTTTCTGACCCTTTGTTTCCCATAAGGACGGAGAATCACACTTAGTAAATGTAACAGCCATAAATACGACATACTGTAGTAATGCATTAAAAGGACAAATAAAAAGAGAGTAAAATCTACTCTTAGATCTTAGACTTAACAGGGACCCTAAGTTCAGGCACTCGTGTTGGTAGACAGAAAGTCTTATATTCCTATATTTTACTCATATTTTGCATGCATATCTTTAGCACAAATACAGTCCTAGATGATATCCGTTCCCCTACATATTCAACATGTTCATTAAACTTCCACAGAGCAAAAAATAAGAGACAAGCAGACTCTGAGTCACTTTTCCTCTACGTTAGTATTTCTTTCTTTACCTTATTGTTCCAGCCAGTCTCGCAACCCCACTTCCAAAAAAGTAGCGTCATCTTTTTTCATATAGCTCAACTATTATTTATTTTTACCTCTCAAGCCAACCCGAGTCCGATCCCCGAGCTTTTCCTACCTGGCCTCCCGCTGTGTAGGCGGAGCCCTCAACTCTATGTAGGTGATGGAGTTCACCTGTGACAAACTGAGCAGAAGCAGGCTGCATGTGGACGCCTTAATTCCTCATTCGTTAAAAGTCCGGTCAACCAAATTATTGTCTACTGCGAGAAAACAATTGGACAGCGCCTCTTTGTTGAGTGTTTGCCTGGCCCTGAGTCGATCATCATTCCTGGAATCACACAGATGTCAGGATAACACTCAGTCCACTATTCTAGTAGTGATATTCAACACGAGTACACACACACACACGCAGTCACAGAAACACAGTCACACTTGACTGCTGACGTCAGTTGTGGTTTCATAGCTGTTGCTGCAATGCCGATCGACCAGCATGCAGGCCTGCAATTATTCCCAGCCCAGCGCTCCGCTCACTGCAGTTTTGTTTTTCCACCAAACACAAAGGATGCTATGAAACACGCTAAAAAGAAACCAGCTGGCCGAACTTGCGGACGCAGTGGGATTTCTGCAGACACGTGTTTGTTGTAGGAACGGAGAGGAGCGACTCCGGGGACTCTGAGTCGAGGCGTCCCGCGGTTCAGGGAGCTGAGCCATCATCTGTGAACTGGAAATGATTTGGGATCAAGTCCAGAGAGCAGCCATTGTCACGTCAATATTTCCTGTCCTCACATCAGGGCACATCCTTTGTCACAAAACGGGAGATTAATGATGGAGCCCATTATATTTGTCCTGAAGGTACTAAATGAACCTGTAAGTAAGAAAAGATCCAATCGGAGAGGAGAACTTGTAAAGATGTGTGGCATCATCGTTGTCACATACGAAAAGCTACATCTGGATGAGAGATTGAGTGAATTCAGACACAAGATCAGAAGACTAAAGCACCAACTGGGAGGGGGTCAAATGTCAGTGCGGATAAACATTTATAGGGTCCACTGAAAGCCTTACCTATAGATAGGCCATGTTTGCCAACCACCTATTATCACAAGACCAAAGTTCCAGTACAATATCTAACTTAGTTACATACTTACAATAAACTGGAGAACTTCAAAAAGGCCTGAAAGCTCAGGTAAAAACTCGTAACCAGCCTTTGGAAAGTAAGTGATGTTTTTTTTTTTAACCAAAATCTAAATTTTCTCGCCACCTCAGTCTAAGTGGAAAGCTGGCTGAAATCCCCTCTCTGCTTTGTAGCACACCCAGGTCCTCAGGGGAAATACTTAAACAGAACAATATTAAGCCACGTTACACTTTTTGGAAGAGTGTTTACTATTGTTGAGATTTGTAAAAACCACCAAACCCATGCAGTTTAAAAGAACCCTGCATAAATAGACCCAACAGAGCCCCCGCAGATATACATATCAGTGTGATATGGCAAACACGGGCTGAGATATGCCTGTGACAAGCATGAGTTATACAGATAGAGCTGGTGCAGGTGAGTAAAGCCTAAGCAGCTGCAGGGGCATAATGAGAGCACTGATACTGTCAGGTGATACTCACTGCTGACTCACTCTCACGGTGAGCACGACTCCACAACTGAAACAGCTAACGTTACTCTCTATTTACATTATGTGGGAATACATGCTGGCAGCTCATGGTGACCTGTGACCACACGGGGAGCGAGCCATGTGTTGACATGGCCTGGGGCCCATGGCGCCGGCCAAGCTGCTGCAACGCCACCAAAGGTCAGCTCTCATTGCTGAACTACTGGGAGGGGACATGCAGTAAGCACGAAAAGTCACACGACACCTTTTCTGAGACAATGTTCCTGTTTGATTCCATGTCTGATATTGATATTATTATTTTTCTTTGTGAATAAAAAAAGAAATAAATCAGACGAAGGATGATGATAAAATCTTTTTTTTTAATGAGCTAATTTGTCATCATGTTAAAGTAGGTACCGTATTTTTCCCACTATAAGGCGCACTTAAAATTCTTTAATTTTCTCAAAAATCGACAGTGCGCCTTATAATCCGGTGCGCCTTATTTATGAATTCTGGTTGTGCTTACTGACCTCGAACCGATTTTATGTGGTATACGGCGCTCAAAAATCTGTTAAAAAATGTTTTAGTATGACTTTGGTAAGCTACGAAGCAGCACCGCTTGATGGATTGTCGGAGCATTACGGCTACCGTAGTCAGGAGCCTCCCAGAGTAATCTGGGTCCAAAACTCCATCTCTTCAGGTCCCAAAGTCAAACGAACACTGCAGCATCACTGAGAGTTAAAAACCGTATAAATTCTTTCATCTTTAATAAAATGATCAGCGTTGCGGCTTTACCAGGTGTAACAATTAAGTTTAACATCCAGGCATCCATGAAAACAGAATTTATTAAATTTAACAGAGTTAGAAGTTAGCAGGAAGTTAGCTCGGTAGTTTCCACCTAAACATAATATACCCTGTTCTGACTGGGGGATTTCTGAAAACATTCAAGCCTACAGCTCTGCTATCACTTCCAACATAAATGAAGACAGAAAACTAAACAGCAGTGACTTTTGTAGGGTTACTGAAGTTGGGCTAGGTGGTATATAATGATGTGGGACACAGCTATGTTAGCATAACATAAACACAGTGAACCTGGAGGATGAATGCTAACTTTTTTCGAGTGGAAAAAGGTTAGCGTTCATCCTCCAGTAACAAGAGGGTTCCCGATGGTTAGGGACAAATGCAATCGCATGGCAGGATGCTGTAAATGGACCAAACTTCAGACAGGAGAACAACTGAGATACTCCATCCACAATATGAGGTTAGTCATGAATATACTGCAACAACATGGGAATAGAGCAGCTGCCAGAGAATTCAACATTAATGAATCAATGGTACGGAAGTGGAGGAAGCAAGAAGAATGAGTTGAGTAAAGTTTGACTTATCTGACTGTTTTATTTTTCTTAATGCGGCTTATAATCCGCTGCGCCCAAGCTAATTAAAATATCATATAGACACTGACATATGCTCCTCAGCCCACTGGATTAAAATTAAGATGCTACTCAATTTATTTATTTATTTAAACCCGTTGCCATGGTGAATCATGGTATCAGGCCTCCATTGATGATCCCTTTCTTTCTCTGCTCATGCACATGCTTAACTCAAGGTGAGCTATTCAGCAGCTGACTAACTCGGATTGCCCTTTGAGGAACCAGAACTTCAGAGTTTCAGATCTTAGAGTTAATCAACTCAGAGTTTACTTTTTAAGCTCAGCTTGGTGAACCTGCTTCCTGGAATATGGACCCTGTTCCAGCTATTTCAAAATGCTTTGCTGGCATCAAATTAAAAATTATAAATTTAAAAAGAATCTCCCAGTTTTAACATTTGGCCTGTTGTATTTGTGCAATTTTCAATTAAAAAAAGACGGTATTTAGAGATTGGATCTGTAAATCACTGCATTCTGTTTCTGTTTATAGTGGTAGTATAGTGGTATCAGTGACCCATAGTCCTAAGACTGTAAAAAATGTGGATTCCTTTAGCCAACATAAAGGGGTATCCAAGTATAAAATTACGTTCTTTATAATTACGTCATGTATTCTTACATGGTCCTCTCAATATTTCATATTATTAGCATTTAACTGAACGACATTTATTAGAGCCAGAATAACAAAGAACAAAAGTCCTAAGAGTCACAGATATTTTTAACTAAAGCCCTTAAAATTTGTTATAAACAATGATTAAAACATTTAAACTAACAGACCCTAGATAAGCACAGATCTTTTGTGCACCTAGTGGGAAGAGGATACTGTACAGTCACAAAAACCTGTTCTCCAGGTTTGAACAAGAGACAAAGAGCTAATTTGTTGCAGTACGTTCGTTAAGCTCCTGCAAGCTAAAAAAAAAACCAAGGATGACAACCTTTTCTATGAGACTTTTTCATGCTCTATTTTGTAAACAGCAGGTGCGCTAAGACTCTCCAATGGAAACATGAAACCATAATGTGTTTGTGACTTGATTCCCAGTGAGTTGGTGTGCTTTAAATAAATGACAGATGTTGCTTTCACTGCAGGGACGGTGAAAGACTCGCTGAATAATTAATCATAAGCCTTTTTGGGTGCTGAGCAAAAAAAAAGAAAAAAACAATTAAATTTCTTTGCGACTTCCTGCATAAACCTCCAGCCCAGCTGCTGAAGTGTGGTCCAATACATCATGTCCTCGAGGGGATTGGGGGTATGCGGCCGCACTGATTTCTGGGTAGAGTTGTCCTGGCAAGAATTTTGCCTGGATATATTTGTTTTCCCCCCCCCTAACTGCATTTACCTGTGAGGGAATTGGAGCTAGTTGCTGTTAGTGTGTTTGAAGTTTGTGTCTCATGTTACAAAGCAATGAAAAAATTTTAAAAGGCAAGCCATGCAAGTCTGAAGGCTTTATGAATGAACCCGGAGCTTAGATTACAACACATTCTATTGTGACTCTCCTGGGAGGCTCCTGATCTCTGTCTGACCTCTCCTCTCCATCGGGCCACGCCACACCAGAGATGCCTGGATGGTCATATGGGTGTGTTTTGGGCGAGCTCTGGGTTTGGCTGGGATCGGCATGCAGCGAGATGAGGTAGTTAATCTACACGTGCGCGCGCAATGCCAGGACAGCAGATGGGAGCTCACACTGGCACAAAAGCTAAAGTGTTGCCCGTTTCAGATGGAGGAGGAGTCCGGGGCGTGTTGTGGACTTTGACCAGCAACTAAGGA
>VUQG01043853.1:21059-38670 GCA_015106755.1 Etia nguti | reverse complement strand
AAACTTATAGTTGTTGTTTTTCCTGTAAAAAAAAAAAAAAAAAAAAAATCTTAGATATTGATCATGCAAAGTTGCATTAGTCCACCCGGGCCTGTGCGGCCGAGTTAGAAGGGTTGTTATAAAGGGTCATGGGAATATTGATGTCTGGAGGGTGAACGGTAGGTGTTAAGAGTGGGGGCGTATAGCGCTGAATAACAAACAACCCACACTGACCCATCATCAGCAGTAAAAGCTTAACTGGAGAAGCAATCGATCCTCGGTGTGAAAGGAGGAGATACGTACACGGTGAAGGTCAAACACAAAATGTATTTCAGCTTTTCCTCGTTGGCGCAGCGAGTTCAGGAGAGAGTGATGCCAGAGTGCATTTTGGCACGGTCTCATCACTCTGTAAAATAAAGTGCACGCTGGGTCCATGTGCGGCTAATTAGGGCAGACCTGTCATTATCCGCATGCATGGGGCTGTTGAGAGCCTGCTTTTCACCTGTTTCAGTTAATAAACATTCATAGTTTGAAGTCATTTGTTTTTTACTTTAAATAAGCCGCAGATCCTTTCATCTTGATGACCGTGGAATGGGATTTCCAGCCTGTTGATTGGGACCTGGGGATTAACAATCCAAGGAGAATCCAAGTCTCCTCAAGCCACTCCTGAGCAGCTTCTGATACGTTACAGGGTATATAAGTCCAGCTGGGGATGCCTCCTCTTGTTGAGGAGTGCTGTTGTGCACACACTTTTTTTCACCTTACCTCCATGTGAAGCTTGTTTCATGACAATGTCTATAGTTTGGATTCTGTATAGCAAGTAATGTGAAAAAAGCTTATAGCAGGTAGAATATTCCAGTCTTCTAATTTGCGTTAAACACGTGTAAAATGTGACCAAATGCAAATCTAGTTTTGCAGATATTTTGTCATGTCAGGATGAAACAGTAACAACACAGGATGCAGAGACACTGCCATCCATAAATCCAGGCTTCCAGACCTCTGTTCTCACAACTTCCATTACATAAAATGTTCTTGGATAAGTATTTATATCAACCTTCTCATCTTATGTTTTTTTAAATTTCCTCTCACATTCTCACAGTAATGCTGATCGGGGATTACTCTCCTGCTTCAAATGCCAGATGGTGACATTTATGCATCTTTATTCAGCTTGTCAACAAATGCAATAAACGCTCATCTGCTAAGCTAAAATATAAAACTGGAGGATTTCTGATTTGTAATTTTAATTAGTCTGCTTAATAGCAGGACTTTATGTTCACCAGGAGCGATGAAGCAAACACCGAATATTGGTCTTTTCCTGAATAGTTCATTAACCGGTTCAATAAGTACAAATTAATGTTCCTCTTCCTCTCGGTGACAGCTCAGTTTGTGATGCGGGTACAAAGCTCCACTATCAGACTCCTTTGTAATGAGGGATCAGTTTGACTTGGATTACTCAGCTGAAATTTCTATTAATATAGCATGCAGTCTTAGACTTATCCTTTAAGTGTCTAATCAAAACATTTTAAACTACAAACTTATGTCACATGAGCCCGTTCTGCTGCTGAGCATCTCGTCATCCATCCTTTAAAACTACCAAACAGTAGAGGAGATGTACAGACTTTATAAAGTAAAAATATGAATTAAAGATTGAGATATGACGTCACTTATTTAACGTCAAGCCACTAATTTGCACACCAAGACAACATGTGCAAAGTATTCTCCACCTTAACACACACGTCTGTCAATAGGATATTAAGCCCGCCCTCAGACCCGGGTCATTATTTTGTATTGATTGCTTTTTCAGTCAATTATATACAACATGAAAAAAGAAAAAAAAAAGCTTGAATGCATTTTCATAACAAAGCAATCTCAAGATGAATGACCTTTAATCTCCAGTAAACAAACTCGCACCGCTCCAATTCTCAAAAGTGCTGTTGTCTGTTATTTATTTACTTACTCACAACATATTTGTCTTTGTTCCCCTGCGCCACATAACACCTGACAAGTGCTCATCATGCTGCCGCTGTAATTTATGCGTGTAATAACAAAAGTGCAAAGCTCTGGTGATCTATACGTCAAAGACGAGCCAGTCAGCTTTCAGCCTGTCGGGTCCCTGAGGTCCGACACATCCTCGCTTCTCTCTCAGTTATTTAGTTTTACAATAAATGCATTTAACACCCACCTATATTGAGCTTTTCTGTCTTGGACTATTTGCATAAATACAGATTATGCTGATTTATACAATGTGAATGTTCTGTAGATGTATGCTGGTACAGTCATGATTTCCATGCAATGTTTCCAGATGTGTTTTTATTGAACTTGAACCAGTATCTAGTTGGCATTTCTGCTTTTAGATAAAATGTGTTGATGTCTTTAAGAATGGATTGTTGTGTCATTTGCAGGTATTTGTGCTTCTCAATGGACCTTGTCCATGTGTAGTGCTTATAGCATAAGGAAACCTTAGCATGCTAGCAAACTGAATAAGATTGTAAGCAGGATACACATGAGATTAATATCAGCATGGGAGTGTGAGCATCCTGACATGAGCTCCGAGTCCTGGCTCTGCACTCCCAAAGTCCAATTTTAACATTGTAATCTACCTCAATGTACATCCATTCATATCTTATCAGAAAACAACAATACAAACAGATGGAATAAATTGATAACTTGGCTGTTTTGGGCACAATCAAAGTAAATATGGTAATTTAAAGGTGTGATGTCAAGGTAAAAAGAGAAACCAAGCAGGCCACTAAAATGACCAGAGGTCAACCAAAATCCACAAGATCGTGTTAAATAAATGGCATAAGGCTGCAAGAACAGAAGAGCATCACTTGAACTGCCCCATGCTCTGGAGGAGAGACTCCCAAGCCTGTGGGGCTGGGAAGCAAACTGCTTCTGTAACCTTCTCTAACCCTTTTACATTGACTAAGCAACTCCTTGGGCAGAAGCTCAGCGGATACTTATTCGCATATTCAAAAGACCTCAGTAATGTTTTCAGTCACTCCACCAGAGGCCAAGATTTGGGCCCACCCAAGTCAGTGATACATCCAACAAAGCCAGCTAAAAGCATTCTAAGGGAGCTATTCCTGAAGGAAGTAGGCCACACAACGTTATGACGAAATGTTTGCTCCAGCTCAGCAACAGACACAAGCCTAAACAACCTGCAACGTGTACTAGCTTTGCCCCAAGGTCTTTGGCTTGCTTTGCAGCAGAATCTGGGTCCTGTTCTGCAGAAGGTATGTGCAGTTTAAAAGAGCAGGATTCTGATTACTCAGCATTTCTCAGCATGGAAGTATCGTCTTCAGCACTAAAGCAAACCAACTGGTAGATTTCCTTGTTTAAGAATCGCTAAATCGACACCCTATGTAAAGGTGGCATACCGGAGCACACCTGGTGAACACATATGGTTCCATGACCCAGAGGAGACAGCGGGGAGACATTTCAGCAAATCTAATTTTGTACTGCGAGAGTCTGGAGCCGGTAGAGGTCACTTAAAGAGTTAGGGCAGTTTTTCTGCAGAGGCTATGCTGCAACTGACAGAAGAGACCCATCCAGAATAACAGAGTACTAAGAGAATGCCTCAAGGTGAATGTGGATTAAGAGGGCGGATTTGTGGGTAGCAGCTTCTGGGCCAGAAGCCTGAGTCTTAACCGCAGCTGGTTTGACTCGTATGATGTTCAAAAGACACGATGACCCCAGGACACATTAATGAAAAACAGCACAATTGTATGTAACTGTATCTAAATATAACACACGTTATCAAGACAAAGCAAAAAAAGACTGAAAAATCCCTGATAATCAGCTGAATTGGCTGGTAGCAACTCTGCTAGTCCTTTTTTTCCCACTAGGTACAGAAACAAAATCACAAAACCTGAGCCTTTGAAGTTTACTGGCTGTTAGTCAAACCTTTTATACAAAGATATAAAGCAGGGAGCCTTTTCAGATGATGCAAGGATCAGAGAAGAATGGGACTGAGAGGAGTTGGGATGGAGACACAGGTTTTTTGTTCCTCTTTTTTCCCCTCTAATTCTCAGCTTATAAAAAAAAAGGGTACAAATCTGCCTCCCTTCCACTTCTCTGTAAAAAGGCACCTCGCCATAGAAATCTGCACCTGAATATTGGGCACTCTCAAATGGAGTTTTTTTTTTTTTTTTTCTTTTAGCACCTGCTTTTCTCCAGCTCGTGGTTACTGTAATTGTGCCCTTTCTCATGCAGTCTCTAATCATCAGCCGCTATCTGCACACCATGTGACAATGTAAATAGGCTGGGGTAGAAGAGAAAGAATGACATTAAGTGCAAGCGCAAAGCCGTGTGGCAGCTTGTGTCTGCCAGCAGCTGGAAGAACTCAAACAACAGCAACATCTGCAAGGAGCGAGGTCGGGTTGCTATCGCACCACCCACAATGCAGAGTTTAGTTACGGAGGGTAACGGCTGATACATGGCAGGCCAGTTTGCCAAGAAGCCAAAATTATAATATTAGTACTATTAAAGTTCACTGGTACCCTGATGCCTGATGTGTAAGTGTGTGTTTTTTATTTCATTTTATTTTTGAATTTGGATATTTTATCCACTTTGGGGAACTTTTGCTGAATGTGAAGTGATTCACTTGGGCTGTGTGTGTGTGTGTGTGTGTGTGTGTGTGTGTGTGTGTGTGTGTGTGTGTGTGTGTGTGTGTGTGTGTGTGTGTGTGTTGAGAGCCAGAGAAAATGAAAATAGAGCCTGCCTGCAGCTCCTCCTCCTCCTCTCTCACTCTCTCTGTCTGTAATGAAATGTGATGGGCCCTCTAATGATTGACGAGATTTCTTTCTTCTTCTTTTTTTTCTTTTCTCCTGCAGCTGAATGATATTCGCTGCGTTCCTACCAAGCAGCAGATGTTCATGAATGTCGGTTTCTGCTCAGTCATCGTTTGCTTGTCTAGGGAGTTTACAGAGGTGTTGACGAGTCATGTCCAAGTGAACCCTAAGCCATTTTTTATTTTTGTTTGATTTTTTTGACTGTCTGACCAGATTTAGCCCAAAGATCTACATGCGTTTCTTAGTGCACTGGGTCTGGGTTCAGGTTTGCTGGCTGTCTTACAGATGTACTGAATTGGAAAACTGGCTAATCACGTCTAAGGCTGTCAGACTATAATCCGGACTGAAAGGGTCAGGATTATAACCTTGGTATCAGAGGGCTGAAGAACTGAATATGGTTTAAAAGTGAAATGGGAAAAGTCGTCATCGTAAAACAAAACTTGGATCAATTCTTTCAACCTTGAATTGTGTCTATGGGGAAGTTTGCTGTAGATTAGAGCTTGAAAAAGAAATAGTGCAAAGTAAAATTAGCCATGTACTGCATACCAGGCAGATTTTAAAGCAGGGGAAAACTGGGTTAAATTTTCTTCAGACATGATGGTTTAGACTTTTAGATCATACTTTGCTATAGTTTTTTTGTGTTTGTACAGCAAACAAATACAGCATTTTGATCATACAGCTACTCATCATGTACAAACCAGTACTAATGGGTGCTTTTTAAAAAAAAAAAATAGAAAATTGTTATATATATCTACATATAAATTATTCTTGCTGTTTCATGGTAAGATTTGTTTGAGACAGTCTCACTTAATATATATATTAATGATGTTAGTTTGGAGACGCGTGCTCGTATTTCTGAAACACCAACATGTGATGCACATGTTTCTCGGACTTTTAGTTTTGAACCAACTTTAGTCTTTTTTTTATTCTTTCTAATGTCTGGAAAAGATTTTCAACCAAATTTAGACATAAAGGAACACTTCTTTAGCGTTCACGATTAGATTTATCCCTAAAATCAACATCCATGCACTTTTGGGGCTTGGTGGACAGGATTTGTAGCAACGTGGCAGAAGAAGACAGCCTCTATTTTCCCTTTCCGAATCAATATACTTGATGACTTCTTTTTCTAAACAGCTTTTCAGCTTTCGCTTTATGACCTCATAACATCCACCTGGTGGCTGGCAAATCACAGGGGTAGAGTTAGGGTTGGACTGCATTCTTGGCAGTTTAGAAGACATTATCTTCTGAGTCTCTTATATACATTTTGGCCTTATAGTTCTTCTGTCAGGAAATTTCTTTTTGGGTATTGCAAATAGGTGAAATTTCCACATAAAGAAGTCAATGTAAACCAACTCCAGGTCTCAACAGGTCACCAGCAATCATGTGGATGTTAAGAGTTTAACCAGATGTCAGTGTTTTGCAGTTGTCTGGCAAAGCTGCCTTTTTAAGTTATTTTCAAGAACCTTTTGCAAGGTGGGATCTTCTTTGTGGCTGACTTAGCCATTCAACATTTCCTTGAAAATCCATCCTCAATGTGGGTCACTACAAGGTTCAGTATTTTCTTCAGCAGGGTCAAGGGTTTGTCCAAATATCTCTTAAGTGCTGCTTATACTGTCAGAAAAGAAACCAGCTGGACTTGAGAGAGGTATGTAAATAGAGAATGTGTCTTTTTTCTTTTAACAACTGCTCTTTCTTGCATTCTAATCTTACAGGAGAGAAGAACTGTCGTTAATGTTGCAATTAGAAGTAGTAGGTAGCCCCTTGTGGGTAAGCAGTAAAAGGAAAATTGAAATAGAGGGTAGGCTGCAGTATGCAGAGGGCTGACAGCATTTCTCCGTATGTAATGCCAGCTATTTGGGTTCTATTTGGCTACTTTGTGAACTTTGCATTGAGTAGAATTGTTCTCAGAATACCATTTCGAGGAGCAGTAAAAGAAAATGTGCTGCACAGCATTAAGAGGTCTGATTTTCCATGACAGCGACCTGCTGTTGGAAAATGACTGCTGTTTGTGTCGTCCCCCTCTACACTTCTTGGCCTGTCCTCCTCTCGCTCCCAGGCGTGCGACATGGATGAACTCTGCAGGCTGCTCTAATGCTAATTCTGTTTTCTGTCCTTCAACCCAAGTTGACATTGGCTCTTTGTATTCTGTGTGAATGGCCTCTCAGCGGCCGAATTCTTCTCTTCTCTCACTTCTTCCTTTTGTATGTCCCTGGCTTGCTGCCCTCCTTCACCTCCTCCTCTGTCTTTTGTCCTTGTTTTCCTGCCTCTGCTGGATAACTCCGGGCTATTGTGTTGCTGTCCAGGGTGCTGAAATGTTGTCGGTAACAGGGCCTCGTTCCAATCTGATGGCTGGGACCTGCAGAGAGTCTCATGCCAAGGAGATGAGTAAGTTTTTACTCCATTTCATTGAAACTGTTGTATTTTCTGGTGTTCTTTTTGTGTCTGTTTTAATTCAGCTAGAAATCCTTCCTCTAAAATAGGTCTGCTTAAGCTTAAAGGCATTGGGAAAGCCATGCATATTGCATATGTACAGGCTACATGTCCGCTTTAAACTTTTGTGGTTTGTTACAAGATGATCTGGATGCACCGAATTATATTAGAAAAAAAAACTTTCAAATGGAAAGCAGTTTTTCAGATCTTTTTACCACATCTCCCAGTCGTGCAATGAGAAAAGTCATGCTGAAAGGACAGATATACACTATGGTCTTTCTTTGTTTGCTTGATTTTTTTTAATCTTGTATGCTTGATGTCTTCATTCTTATGGTGAACTTATGTCACTTCCTTTTTTGTTCACCAATCAGTTGTTGGTCTTCCCATGGCACCAGTTCCACAGGGCTATGTGCTGTTGAGTTTTGAATGACGTAAGGTGTCTTTATAACATGTGCATAAGATGAATTCTTACAATATTACTTTCTCTGTAGCTACACAAATGGACACTATCATGTGACCATGAATCAAATATCAGCTGGCTGCAGCTTTCAACAGTAGTCTTGTCAGAACATTAGTGCTCTGCTCGGACGCACACAGACCTGCAGGTTCGGCCCTCCTGGTCCTCTCCTGAACCTCCAGAGCAGAACCGTGATGTTCATCATCAACATAAGCAGGTGGAGTTTGAGTTCATCCAAATGCAGAAAAAGAGACTGATTGGAGAAACAGCTGCACAAATCTAGGACTACCACAACAGCAGTCTGACCAATAAATCTGCCAGTTGGGAAAATGACATTAAAGTCCTGGGTTGGCTTGTTAGCAGTGACTGAATTTTCAAAATAATATCAAGATCAATAACAAGATCATCATAGTTCGACACTTATCCCAGCAAAAGTAAATGAACTGGTACTTAAATAGTGCTTTTCTATTTTATTTGAGTGCTCAAAGCACTTTCTTATTTCAAGCCTCATTCACACAAGTGCTTTTTACCCAACACACCAGAACTACATCAACTGGCCCATAATTATCTATTTGTCCAATGAGAGTTGAGCTACTTACATCACTGGACCGTTGGATGGCAAAGTTCCCGTATTATTTCTGTGAACTAGTATTAGCAGGCAGGAGCCTGACTTTCTCTCAGTAGGCAGTGTTTTGAAATAATATGGTTTGCAGCCAGGCTGTGTTCGTGAGCAAACACACTGCAACCCCGAACAGGTAATAATAAAAAAATAAAGCTCTCTCTTTGTAATGTTGTTCTGCTATTCCCACTGAAACGCCTCATTTACTCCAAATCCTCACATTTTCTCTACCTGTTCCCCTCTCTTTCTTCTTCCTCCCTCTCTCACTCATGGCCCCTTAACTTTATTTTTTTGAGACAGCGTATCGAGTTGCTTTCATCCATGGTTTCTGGTGCAAAGGCGCACGGTGTGCGAGACAGGGTAGGGGAATGCTGCGGTAAGCAAAGCTGTGAATACTGTCATGCGGGCTTCCTTTTTAACAAGCTTCGCCATTTCAGCTGCCATGTGAATGGGAGGGGAGAAGCAAGAGGGAGAGAGGGGGAGTGCTGTTCATTCCTCTCCTTTTCTGAAAATGGAGTGATTTTCCTTCCTTGGGCACAATAGGTCCTCTGTGTCTTTTTAGTAGCTGAGAAGGAAAGAGAGGGAATGCTAGTGCGCGGACGCGAACACACACACACACACACACACACACATAGAGGGGATAGAAAGGAGGGTTGGAACATGTGCAGCCTTGCACACCAATGAGGAAGCTTTCTCCCCAGAACACTCTCCTCTCTTATCTTGCAGCTCTTGGGACTTCTGTGTGTGGGTGTGTGCGTGCGTGCGTGTGTGCGTGCGTGCGTGTGTGTTTGTGTGTGTGTGTGTGTGTGAGAGACAGAGAGAGAGAGAGAGTGAGTGTGTATTCATATATTCATATAAGCCAGGAGTGAACATCAGTAGTTTTTTTTTTCTGTTTCCGTGCAATTCAAATGTATAAACAGGTATTTGAAATCCTCACTCTCGCTCTCTCTGCTTCTCACTCTATGCCTGCCTCTCTCGCCCCTCACCTCACTCTGTCCCCTTGTCTCTTTCAGCGATATGATAGAAGACTATAAATTGGTATTCCTATAGTGCGGCTCAATGAGTGGATAAGCGATTCAGAGATGACTTTGAAGCATAAGGGCTGCTGCTTCGAGTTGATTTATAATAGGCATTTCAGTGGGACTTTTCTGTATCTGTCTGTGCACACGTGTGTGTGTGTGTGTGTGTGTGTGTGTGTGTGTGTGTGTGTGTGTGTGTGTGCACTTGTTTTTCCTTTGTGGTGCATGCTTTTCACATACAGTATATGTTTTTAATCGTTTTGCTGCAGACTGCTGCAGTCCATTTGGCTTTCCTACTGCTGTTTGTGTGTGTGTGTGTGTGTGTAGCCCTTCTTCATCAGTCTGTTTAGCCATTCCACTTTACTTGTTCTCAATAGTGGTCACTGTCATTTCTCATTCACAGATTTGTGCTTTCATTTGAGTTACAGTACCATCGTTTCACTTCTTGTGTTTTTTTAATGTCGCCCTCCCCAGTGCCTCGAGCTCTGAAGTTACCAGGGAGTCATATTTAGCTGAGGTGGATAGTGGGCAGGTGATTTATTTCAGCTCTTCCATCTTAAAATGTGTAAAAGAGCGACATTAGTGCTGAGCCTGAAGCATTTGTAGCTGAAGTATAGATCCAGCTCTGCTCAGAGGTGCCTCAGTTGGGACTACAGATGAGACACAGATGGCAGGAAGATTACTGTTCCATTTTTCTGCTGCTTCTTATGGACTTATGTGAAATCAGGGTACTTTTGTGATTTGCTTGTGCGCACATTACACAGGGTTTGTTTCTGTTTTACACTTTAATACTTATCTACCTGTTGAGGTGCAAAGGCTTGCCACTGGTTTGGCACCTTCTGAGGTACACTTAATGTGCCCTTGACAGGGGGTACTTATTTGTAGCTTATGGAGAGCAGTTTGTAACATCAGGTGAGAAATTTGTAGCTTAATGTAGCAATGAAAAAAAGACCTCTGCAAAACCTTCTTGCTGTGCAGGGCATGCATTAAGCTGCTTCATATATTTGATAGTGTTTTTCTGGTCATACTGATCTGTGCTAACATGCATGTGTCAAACTTGTCAAATTGTATTAACTGATTTTCATTTACCTTAAATAAATGTGAAACAATAACCTTATGAGACCCAAGTACTCCTAAACCAAACTGTGTGTGATCAGATTATAACATTTGTAGGTTTTTTAAAAAAAATTGTTCTCCTAAGAATGTACAATCAGGGGACAGAAGAGGCCAAAATCATCACTGGCATTGACCCAAACCCAAACCTTACCGTATTTTTCTGTTGTAGAGGAAGGTGAAAAGGAATCCCTGGTAAAAAAAATGTGAATAGTTTTTGAGGTGTGTCAGTTAGAATGATTATTTTCTTTGTTCCTGGATTGTCAAAACTTCAGAGAACAATTTAATAAAAGTAAGTTCCATCTTTTAATTGCAGTGTTACCCCACTGCAGTTTTACCCAACTAAAACATAACATAAGTGTCTGTTGTTTTAGCCTATATTATTCCATGTGTTATGTATCATATTCCTAAAAATATTCAGCAAAGGTAATCCTTTACCTCCGGTAGCCTAAGTACAAAGACAAAGTGTGGTCAAACAGGAAGTCTGAACACAGACAGGAAGCACTCTTTTTTTTTTTTAACTTTTTCTGTCATCTAATGTCAATATGATATTTTTACTTTGAGTCCAATGAAAAAAATCTTTAGATAAAATTTCATTTATTTATAAAGCACATTTAATAACAACAGAGAGTTGACCAAAGTGCTGTACAACGTAATAGTTAAACAATAACATTAACATCAACAAACAGGTAAGAAAATTCAAGTAAAAAAGATTGGTAACTCTCATACAGTATAGAAAGCAAAAGAGAAAAAATATGTTTTAAGATGGGGTTTAAAAAGAGTGGCAGTTGGGGCCTTTCTGATGTGGAGAGGTAGATCATTCCACATTTTCGGCGCCACAACCGCAAACGCCCGATCCCCTCTGTGAACCAATCTAGACTTGTGTAAGGTAAGGAGCAGATGATCACTTGATCGAAGGGCTCTAGAGGGCATATAAAGCTGCCAAACGTCAGACAAATAGTCTGGTGCTTGGCCATTTAGCACTTTGTAAGTCAAAAGTAAGATTTTAAATTTAATTCTAAAACACACTGGAAGGCAATGAAGAGAGGCAAGCACCGGGGTAATATGTTGGTGTCTCTTCACACGGGTCAAAAGGCGGGCTGCAGCGTTTTGTATGAGTTGGAGCCGTGCCAGACTGGACTGACTGACACCAACGTACAGCGAATTACAGTAGTCCAGTTGAGATAAGACGAACGCATGGATAGCTCGTTCCAGGTTTATAAAGTATAAAAATGATCTGGGATGGATATTAAGAGTAATTAATAAAGTAAACTGACACAGTGAGCAGTAGAAGAGCTGTTAGTTCAGCTTGATAAACTGAGTCAGCATGTTGAAGTCAGGCAAAAATGCAGCCGCTTCAGATCTGAAAGGCGCACTTTTGTTGAGGTTCAAGCTTCAGTCTTAGAAAACACTTCCATGAAAACCACTAAAATGTTGCTCTGTCTTAACTCAGGGGTCTCAGTCTTTGCTTCGTCTTTTCTCAGTTACTTTGTTTTTAAGTGACTAGATTCGCATGTAATCAAAGATTACATGCGGTGATCTTTGAATGTCAGCAACAGATTTAAAATGGTCCAACCCTCTGTTAACTGGAAGACTAAATTAACTTTATCAACCTTAAATAAGTTCTTATTCAGTGAAAGGACCTGTCTGACCCTTTTTAATGACTGCCATCTAGTGTGTGTATGTCGTGAATGTGAACAGTTTTCAAACAGAACTTCTTCCAGCAAGCAATGTAACATGTGTGCTCAAGACTGAATACTTTAGAAAGAGACGGCGGCATTAATACTGCTCAGTCTTAGCAACTTAAACAGGCACTTATATATTCAATGTTAGCAGACTCAAGCCTGCTTCTGTAATTTCGAGAGGGAACTGCAGTGTGCTGAGCATTCTTCAGTAAAACAGCCAAGAGCAGAGGCATCGCAGTTAACCGAGCAGGAGGGAGACATGCTCTGAATGCAAGGCACAGCCCACTGAGATGGTTACATGTTATCAAAGTGTAATTACCTTGTTCACATGTAATTACAGAGCCTGATCAAATCTTAATGGAGTCATGATTGCCCTTGATTAGATTATTGATTTGCAGTGTTTTAAAGGCAGTGAGTACACAGCCATGTTAACTGCTGTGTGGCTTAGTGTGCTTTAATGGTTACTGATCATCTTAAGTTGGTTTTAATACTAACAGTAGATCAGATGTTTATATGTAATGAGAACAATATCACATGCCTTGTGTGTTGGGGGACTAAATTTTATATCTTGGACTTTATTAAAAATCTCAAACAAGTTGAAGAATGAAGTCACCGAGGATTTTCAGATTTATACAATAGGTCCATCTACTAGGTGGCTGAGGGGCAGCACTGGTAGTACCAAATATTTTTCTTTTGTTTGTTTGCTTTGTTTTATTTTATTCTTTATTGTAAATTTAGAAACTGGCTGGCTGCTGCTGAGGAGGTAGGGCAGGTCATCTACTAATCGGAAAGTTGGCGGTTCAATCCCTGGCTGCTCCGGTCTGCATGCCAAATATCCTTGGGCATCTATTGCAGTGTGAATTCTAGACAGAAAGCACAGAAAAAAGTGTTTGTAAGAATAGGTGAATGAGGCATGTTGTATGAAGTGCTTTGAGTGCTAAGAATCAGTCCATTTACCAAAACCCTTTAAGACAAAATCAGTACAAAGTTACACCTAAGAAGGTTAAGACAGTAGAGCAAGCTACAAGAAAGCCACATGGCCATGCAACTGTTGTATGTGTATAATTTGTCATGGGAGTTTTTTTGACCCTTTTTCTGACCCCGCAGTATCAAAACAAATCGCTGTATTTATGGACCTGTGTGTCCAAGTTTAGACAAGAAAAGCTAGGTTTGTTTTTGCTTTTTTTGACTTCATAGTGTTCCATCACATGATTTTAAAAGACATTCAAAGCTACCTGGAGAGCTTGTTTACACTTAAATGATATTTCTGTTGTTTAAGGACTTTATACTGTACCTACCCTGGATGTATTCGTGGTAGGTATATGGTTTCTCGGGGTTTCT
This sequence comes from Etia nguti, assembly GCA_015106755.1. Classification (NCBI taxonomy): domain Eukaryota; kingdom Metazoa; phylum Chordata; class Actinopteri; order Cichliformes; family Cichlidae; genus Etia; species Etia nguti. Next base: position 25,234 of record VUQG01043853.1, on the reverse strand, counting down.
TATAAACTACACAAAAAAACACTCCCTCACCTAGTCAGAGGGGTATTACAGAGTTGTATTCAGCAGTGGGTTTTATCAGCTGCTCTTTGTTCCGAGTGTCTTCAGGCAGTGATGTTGTGTATATGACACTGACTGCAGCAGCTGATTTCCAGCGTGATAAAAAAAAAAAAACGTTCAGCTTGTCTGTGTAAAGGGTTGAATGTCAGAAGTGTTTGAAGCAGTCAGGCAGATTGTGTTCCTCTGCAGTCTCAGGTCTCTGTTTGTCTGTGGTGTGTTAGCTGATTGTATTCTGACAGGATCCTGTGGGGGGAAAAAATTCATACTTAAAATTCACATTTGACTTTAGAGTGACAGTAAGAGTTCAGAGGACAAGATGATGTGTTAAATAAGATATATAGTTAGAAACATATGGAAAGATACCAGTGACTAAATAACGAACACTGGTATACTGGATGCTGCTCTTCTGGAGATGAAAAGGTTGTGGCACGAGATAGGAGACTCATTTGGTTTCAAGTCATTCTAGCTCCTACATGCTGCATTACTCTAATCAAGGTTCTTGTACTTTCCCCTATCAGTCTACAGGATTGGATATCAGAGGTGCTGAACCTGGTTGTATCTTTTGCAGGGCTGGAAGTGATACTGCTTTGATCCAAAATGCTTTGGTATTAGATGTCAGAAGTTGTTTGACAAGCTATATTGGATAGTGTCTGCACTGTGAGAGTGAAAAAAAAAACCCAAACACCAGATTTTAACTCATAAATGACCCAATAAAAAATAGGTTGATTGTTTTTCTTTTCCAGTTAAAAATTTTACAGAGTTTTGAAAAGAGCAGTTTATTCGTTGTTTTTGAGGAAAGACAACTGAAGGTAATTCAGTAACAGCAAAGGAAGCAATGACATATCACCAGTAGGAGGAAGCAGTGAACTAAACTGTGCTGAGTCTGCCAAATAGAAGAAGGATATATGTTTGTGTTTGAGCAAGGTTCAAGGTTACTTTATTTATACCCGTAGGTAAATTTGCTTTACAGAAAAATCATAGCATTTGGCATCCCTTCACAAAAGACACACACCTATCGAAACCGAACAGACACATATTTGGTAATTAGACAAGATGAATCAACTGTTTACAACTGTTTACAAAACTGAAAATGTGCCTCTTTGGTAAACCCAGCAGCTTTCTAAGGAAAGGTTTTGCACTCTCATAGAGGGATATTTTTGCAGGCTGTTCTTTTTTAAATAAAACAGCAGGGTTAGAACACTTTGTGATGAAATAAGATGTGCATTTTGCAGTCCATCTTCTGCACATTGTAGTTTCAACAAAGCGGACATCCGGCATAGCATAATTTAAGAATACTGGTGTACATTTGTTTCAGTTCTCAGTGCACGGCTCCTCTCGTCTCCTAACTCCTTGTCCGCAGGTACTTTTGAAAAGCACTCAGTATTCCCTGGTCATGGCCAAAGATTGTTTCTGTCAGTGTACCATAAAGAGTAAAGAAAAACAAAGTGCCTGAATTTTTTAACATTTTTGGAGACAAATTTTTCTTTTTTAAAGAACAATAAGGTAAGTTATCAAACTTGTATTAAGTGTTTAAATTTGTACCTCAGTGCTCCCAACATTATCTAATGTTTGTTAAAGTTAGCATGCTAACACTAACTGACTTTTTACACAGACTGCTAATAGGTAAAATTTTAATGTATCAATGCCTTGAGGCTTCTTTTTGGGCATAAAAACTAGCTATCCTTATCCTGGTCCCTTCAGTGTCTGAAAACAAAATTTAGTTTGTTCGGATTAAAAATGAAAAGTTACAAATTTGACACTTGTTTTTTCTGTTTTGCTAAAGTTAACGCAATAAATACAGTTTGGTACTCCAAGTGTTACAGCAGGTAAACTCCATGCAAAAAATGATAGCCAAGACTGTCAGCTGCAGAGTTAATGCTCAGTAATGTTTGTTATAAGCTACTCTGAAAAATGCACTGTTACCACAAGATATATGTCTTATCTACCTAAATTGTTTTCAGTATACTGTAAACCAGAATTTACAGTGTATACCAAAAAACAGAAATATGTGCAGATCCACAGAATATTTCAATTTATTAAAACTTGGATCTTATTTTGTATTTTTTGGGATCCATTGCTACTGTTTTACTCTGTTTGACTGCTTCTGCATTTATCAAAGAAACTACTCTTCTAGATCTCTTGATGCTGAAAGTTCCAAAAGAAATGAGACTCTCATACTACTGTTTCACATTCAAAAACAAATCTTTTTTCAGTAACTAACCTTTCCATATAAGGGCTCATCCTAACTCATTTGTTAACTTATATAAGGTCTAACCATCAGAAATAACTCTAATCTCCAAAATCTAGACTGTTGGGACAAACAGTTAAAACTATCTGATAGATATCGAACTTACATTTCTCTTCTAAAAATGTAAGGTATATTTTATGAATAATTCTTAAAAGCCATAACACAAATATTCACATAACATAAGTTTAGAGTAAAGGATTAAGAGGGTTAAGCATGTCCACTGAGTGGTTTCATCTGGATGGAGTAGTCTCACAATCTTCTCCAGCTAGAAAATTGTGAGACTGTCTACATCACTGGAAGTAATACATGTTTTTCCTGGATTTTTAGTTTGGCTTCTTAAGCTGTTGTTGGGATTAGGTTTTCCTTCCAATCTTGAGTTTCCATCAAGGTCAAAAAGAGCCTAGACAGACAGATATTTCCTGTGACAGGAGGATGTAAAGAGAGGTGAATCAATTACACTCAGACAGCAACATGCTAGGAGGAATATAGACTGGTTAAGACATAGAGAGGCTAGAAAAAACAGCACAGAGCAGGATGGGGGAGGCCCGGACTAAGGAGGAGTAAAAGGAAATGCAGAGGAGAGAATCAATACACTTGGTTCAATAGGCCGATTGGACTGGGTTTTGCTAAAAAGGAGACCTATTCATGTGTGTGTAGGAATGAATAGTGTACTATAGTGTGTTTAGACTCATGGTTCTGGGTATTTGTGTGGATTTTATACGTGTCTCGTCACACATAAAACTAGATGAGATAGAAATGGTTGCATATGACAACAGGTAAGGGAAGAAAAGGGAGGTGGGCAGGATAAGTTTAAAAAACAAATCACGCAATCGCAACAGAGAGAGAAAGGGACAACAAATCAAGCCCACCCTGAGGCCGATTCAGTCATTCAGAATTAATTTTCTCTAATTGAGTCACATCATTTTATTTAATATGAATCAGTTCAGATCTGCTCTTCATCTTGTCGTTGGCTGTTTGCTGGAACTGTGTTTACACAGGAATAAAACAAAACATATCTGACCTTTTCTTATTGTAATGATGAAAATTAACCCAACTTGCTTTGCACTGAACTTGACTGAACCCATTTGCCTAACAAGTAGCCCACGAGTAACTCCTAATCACTTGTGTTTATACACTGCTGTATATCCATCAGGTACAGTGCAGAAAACAGATTATCAGTGGCTGTGTTCTGTAATTTATGTGTAGATAGTGCTAGGGGATTGCACTCCATCCTGCAATCTTTCTTTCTTTCTTGCTGTCCTCGTGCAATTTTTAATCTTGAGAAACTCGACCATATCTTTCTAATCAATTTTGAAATGCATTTTGACCTGTATTCTGCTTAACAATTCCTCTACTTTAAATATTTTCTTTGGGTGTTCCAAATAAGCAAAAAAATAAAAATCATATGTTGGATTAGATCAGTGTTTCCCAACCACTGTGCCGCAGCACATAGGTGCGCCGTGGAAGATTATCTGGTTTCACCTGATTGGTACTCTAAGCGACCAGTGCGAGTAAGGGGCAGAACAATTAGATTCCTTTCCACTAGAGGGCAGGACAACTTCTTGCTCCAATTAAATGGGTTGCCAACTGCCAGTAAAACGGAAGAAGACGAAGAAGAAATTACATAGTCATGCTGCGAGTGAGACAACGCAGCGCGTAATAGCAATAGATAAATATTTGAAAAGAAAAAGTAGTCAGTCTGACCTGGGTCCTGGAGAAAATTCCAACCCAGATGAAGGCCCTAGCATGAGTAGTGGTCAGAAGAAAGCAAAAAAGGTATACTGGGGACAAATCAGGCTAATTCCGCTATGTCTGGGAAATGTATGGGAAAAATTATCAATATGCTTTTTGTGACATTTTTGTTTGGTGG
>VUQG01043853.1:0-11693 GCA_015106755.1 Etia nguti | reverse complement strand
AAGTGTAAACAGGAGGCGTAATAAGCAAGAGATTTTGTCAAACCAAGGTGATATATGGAGGTTAACAATGCGTGTGACTCTGTGTACAATGATTTTCTATTAATTTCTCCAATTCCTTCATTTGTATCTGTTTGTGTACATGCTGCTGGTGATGCAGCTAGGCTGCATGCCCTCCTTCATGCAGATGAACTTTAGCGGGCTGCGATGTATAGGCTCTAATGCACTGTGACTCTTCTAAATTACTAACACCCTCTCCACACTAAGGTAACAACATTTTCTATTTCAAAATTCATTAAACATAGCTTTTCCTGAGATTTCACAATTAACCCTCTGGGGTCCAGGGTATGATTGGTTAATTAACAAAGTTATATGCAACTATTTACCTAAAAATGCAGCCAATGCATCAGGTGTTTTTCATATAACCACTTCAAACTATTTACAGACCAATCAGGTCTTCTGCATCAAATAACTATAAAATCCAAACATCACAAATTTCTCACATCTCAAAACTGGCTATCTCTCTCTTTCTTTGGCTTGCTCGCTCTCTCTTGCTGCCATCACTCGCAAAACTTCCCCCTCTTCCTAAACAACCTAATGACATATAATGTTTTGATTGATCGACATGGCACATTTTTTCCACCAAAGTGAAAGGTGTGTTTTTTCCTTCGTTTTTTTTAGGACCTTTGTCTCTTTTAGGTACAGTGGCCCCCGCCTATTCTCAATTCAGTATTCGTGGATTCACCTATTTCAGGATTTTTCTGTGGAAAATGTTTCCAAATGATAAACAAAAGTTATAAATTTGCAGATTTTTTCATAGAGCACATCTAAAATATTTGCTAATTATTTTTTTGGGTTTTCATTTTATTTTTATGAGTAAATAATTTTTTATGAAAACATTATTTACAAATTTCCAAATATTAATATTCATGGAAACACAGCAAATTATAAATAAAATGTTTTGGGGGTTTTTTCTTGAAAAACATTGGGTTTGAAATTTAAGCATTGTTTGGCCAAAGCTCCTAGGGAAATTAAAATAGGCACTTATAAGCATTCTTAGAGGGGTTACCTTAATACCGGGGGTCGACTGTTTTAACTTACTCACACATACTATTAACTACACGACAGACAGAGTACTCAGTAGTAGCTAAGTAACGTTACAAAAGAATAGAAAGAAAGGTTGAATAAAAGTTGCTTTTAAATAATAGAATTTTTTCAAGAACTTAAGAATTTATTTCAATAAGGACAGATCATTAGAAAGAATGAACTTGATTTATTGGTGAACCGTATGTAGATAGATGTTTGGCGGTTAGACTCCGATGGCCCATCTCGGCTGAACAGAACGGAACCCCAGGTGTGAAAGGGATTAGAGCAGGACACCCCCAGGGCCTAGACGCTGGTGGTGGAGATGAATGGAGCTTGAGTGATGAGAGGTGGAGATGGGGAGGAGGTGGGTTGCACAAAGGCGTCTGCAAAGGAGAAAGACAGATGCCCAGTGAGATTTAAAGTATGCGGCACAAATGCTGCTTGCCTTGGAAAAGGCTGGGAGAAGGTGATTGGACTAGATCAGTGATGACACAAACAGCTTGACAGCGTGGGAAAGTGGAAGTGATAAAGCTTAGATTTAGCCGGCAGCACCTGGGAGCGGACACATGTGAGGACATGGATCTTTCTTATTGAACTTGCGCATAAGCTTCATTTGATTTTTCTTTGGCAATATTTTTAAAATAATGTGTATATTTGGAAGGTTGGCATGGCAGCAAGGAGGTCCTGAGTTCAATTCCACCATCAGGCCGGGGTCTTTCTGTGTGAAGTTTGTGTGGGTTCTCTCCGGGTACTCCGGCTTCCTCCCACATTCCAAAGACATGCAGTTAGTAGGGATAGGTTAATTGGTAACTTTAAATTGGTGTGAATGTGAGTGCGAATGGTTGTCTGTCTCTATGTGTTAGCCCTACGACAGACTGGCAACCTGTCCAGGGTGTACACTGCCTCTCATCTTAAGACAACTGGGATAGGCTCCAGCCCCCCTGCAACCCTGAAAAGGATAACCAGAAGAGAATGGATGGATGGGTGTACATTTGGTAATCCAGTGACTATCCCACTTCCAGACTATGGAAATAATAAGAAACATTAACAGTTAAGAAAAGTACCAAAACCTCCACCAAATCAAAAATGTCAGTGTTCTATGCTAAGAATAGAGGTTTATGTTCACTGGATGTTGATCAAAGGATATTGCACTGCTGTAGAGTATATGTGGTGATATATATGTCTATAATCAGGTTGATTCACTTTATTGTCCAAAAAGAGCAACGGATAACTGCACTTGCTGCAGAATGTTTAATCTGTATTTGTGACACAGTTACGTGTCTTGAATACAACTGTAATAATTACATGTGCAGAATTCTGTCCATTGTTTAACTACATTACTCTGTTATTTGTAATGATAGCTGTTACATATTCTAAAGTTACCAGTATGCCACTGAGCTACTCTGTTATACTATTCTACCATTGCAGAGCAATGCCTTTAGAAAGAAAGTGCTGGAAAACCAAACAGCTACATTTATCTGGCAATACTGATGCCAGTGGTGGATCTGCAGAAATGCAAATACTTGACAATGTAGAGGTCGAAGAAGGTAAGTAGGCATTCTTATATATTCTTAGCATTAACCGACTCTACACTTATGTAGGCTTTTTCACTATGACACCTTGAAAGCACAAATATCGTTAAATGAACCAACATAATAGCTAAGACACTGAAATATTTCAACTATTGTAGAAAACGAACATTATAGAAAAGACAAATGAATCAGGACAACACTGCATCTGTAATTTAACTTAGCTATAATGAGCTAAAGACAGAAACGTAAATGTATGCATTTTAACAGTAATCCAAAATAATAAACAAGTAATTAAAATACAAAAAATATCCTTGTTTTCTGTTTTTTAAATCGTTAGTGGATTACTTTTCAATATTCATTATCTTTTAGGAAAACGTGTACTAACTGTGTTGCACATACCCCCATACGAACAAAAAAATAGTAATAATATTAAAAAATATTATTTGAAATGATAAAAATAGAGAAATACATTTGCTGCTTTCTAAATATGTCCTTGGTTTGTCTTTTGGGGTTTTTTTTATTATTATTATAGCACCAGGAACTTCAGCTCCATAGGACCCAGTTGCTACAGCAATAATTGACAAAATTAAGGCCCTTAAAGATGAAAGAAAGAGTGATGCCAGTATAGGAGAAATCTGCTCTCTCTTTCTAGAGCAAATGATTTATCCAGTATTACAAACTATTGCACCTTTGATACCTGAAATCTGTGTGTAACAGCTGACCTGTTGGATGTGTAGAAGACTACCAGACATTACTTACCCTGACATCTCAAGCTGTCCCTGTGCTAATTAGCATACCGTTATTGTACCGTCTGTTTAAATGTGAGCATTGCGCTTGTCTCTTTTTTCCCACAGGCCATGTGAGATTGCAGCCATTTATTAAAGTTGATATTACAGCTTTCAAGATTCAGATATTATAAATACCAGTATGAATAGCAGATTAGGACTCAGTTCTAAATGCAAGATAAGAACTGAAGAATTAAAGGACAGAGCCAAAGTTGTAGCATTGCTGGTACATCTTTGAGCAATCAATTTGCTCACTCTAACATTTTCTTCAATCACTGCCATAAATTGAACAGCCCAACTATCCCAAATTTCAATATCAAAATTGCATGAAGGGAATCTAGACTTTTTCAAAAATGAGCTGATTTGCAGTGTTTCAGATATTTGTTCAGACATAACACAACACCACAAAATGTCAGCTCATATCTTCTTCTTTCAGATCTGCAGTGTATAACGTTTAAGTGTCTATCAAAATGCAACAATTAATCGGACTCAAAGATCAGAAGTGTCGATTAAAGTCTGGATTTAACCTACATCATACAGTAATTTTAATAAATAACTAGCATTACATCGCACTCAGAAGAAAAAGTGGAGATGTGCACATTTGCACACATGGCAGAGTTACTGTATAACTTCAGTATGGATATGAGTCACATTCTGAAGGTAAATAATGTTTTGTGTTAGGCTTACTGTACAGCTAAGCTGTAACACAGGTTTACACGGTGTAATATTTTGTATTAAAGCAACCCTCCTCTGGATCAATCTTGGCTCCACCTAAACTGTCAGATATATCTCTACCTCTAACATTAACATTGTGATAAGCGGTAGAATTCAAAATTCACCGGAGAATAACAGGTGACGGAGAAAGGGCCCATCACAGTTAGAGAGCGAGTGGGCAACTATCCCACAAGACAGAGTATAAGTAGAGAGAGCTGAAAGCAGTAGGTAAGAACTAGTGAAAAAAAGGTCGGACAGGTGACTTTATGTTCTTAAATTTAGTCCAACATTTGATCAGGTTTAGTAAGGTATAGTTGTATAATAATGTAAACCTGCCACTGTGAAATAGCCTTAGAAACAAATAACTCATATGTACGTGTGTGCACGTGGCTATACGCGAGATGATGCACTCTGCATGCACTCTAATTATTGTACGATCTACTGTACAATATAAAGCGCCTTGAGGCAACTATTGTTGTGATTTGGCGCTATATAAATAAAATTGAATTGAATTGAACTGAATTGCTACTTAAACAAATAGCGCTATAACTCTGTTTATATGTTTGAAAAATTGATCTGAAGAATTAGTTTTTTGCTCCTCTGCAGATTCTGATTTGTTTCACAGCTGTGGCAGTGGTTAAGGTTTAACTTTTACTTGATGTTTCGTTTTTGGTGGAATTGTCAATAATTTCTCTATGCTGCCATGTGCCTGCAGTAAGTAAATGATATGCTATGCTAGAGACCCTTGGCTGTATATTTATAAATGTGAAGAATTAAACAATATTGTTCTCTAGTTAATATTATTCTACTTCTTTTCTGCTGTGTTCTATGCTAATGAATTCTTTTTATATATGGACGGCAGTTGTTTTATTAGAAAAAGATCAACAGAAACTCACTTTTTAGTAGGACTTTATATGGCACCTTACGTGGCTTTCTTGCTGCAACTTGTCCTGTCAAACCTGCAGCTCGAAGTTTTCTTTTCAAAGTTGAAACTGAGACTTTCTTACTACGACCACTATTAAGCTGTGCTTGAAGCTGTTGTCCTGTCCTCCACCTATCACGTAAGCTGTTAATTCTCAGAAACTTGTCCTCTGATTCAGTTGTGGCTTTGGGTCTGCCAGACCTCTTCCTGTCAGAGTTTGCTCCAGTTTCTGGGCCTTTTGATGGCAAAAGGAAACTGTACTCTCTGACACCTTGACTTTCTTTGCAATTTCTCTGTAGGAAAAACCTACATTTTTAAATGTTATGATAGTCTGTCTCTTTTCCATTATTAATTGCCTTTTTCTTGCCATTTTTGTAGCAACACACTACGTTCTGCAGTACAATACTGCTCAACTGATGCTCACGAGGGTATGGTACCACAGTGTGTTCCAACACTGCTTTTATGTAGACAGAGGGGTTGTACGTAATCTAGAAAAGTTAGAATACTTACAACCCTGTAAGATATAGTAGCACCAGTTTTCAAACCTTTTCAAACCTTTAAACAGCTTTAAATTGTTAATCCATTTTGTGTTCCCTGAAAAAGGCCTCTTTGTATTAATTCTGAAATGTACATTATTTTTCAGTTTTGGGTAACCTTACCTTTTTTTCACCCCTGGCAGTTCACCACTTACCTTGTACCATTTCAAGCTATTCATTGGACTTCAATGACTTGAATTGCAATAAATAACTGAAAAATTCGGGTGTCCTAAAGCTTTTGACCGGTACTGTAAATGTAAAAGGTACTGTTATTGCAGTACTAGTATATTTGCCTAAATTAGTTTTGGTGCTAAAACTTAAGCAAAGGAAAAACACAACTAAAGTGTAAAGGTAATACTAAGAGTGTGACATATTGGGATTTGATTCCGACTTGATCTATGGTCTCTAAGGGGCAGCACCACCAAACACTTTTCCGAACCTCTCTTTTTGAACTTTTTGGCCCTTCTCTTTCTTTACGTGGATATGAATCAATAGTTTGACTGAAAGGAGGCACTGAACTGTGTTCATGTAGAAGATTAAAAGCAGATGAAATTTGTGTCCATGAACATTTTGGATATTTCAAGTAAGGAACATAGTAAAAGTCAAACATGAATGTTGTATTTGGATTTTAATTAAGTAAACTGAAGGGAATTTTCTTGAAGCTGCCGAATCAGAAAAGAGTGGTCTGGTGGAACTTTGTATTCTGGTCATTCAGCAATTTCCAAAGGTAAAAAACTAAGCCCAAAAAACTGCAGTTCCTCTAATGACAATCTGAGGGTGTCTCCAAAACGCCATAGGCTTCCAGGTTTAAATGAGCATGAGTATCTTTCTTATTTTATATACACATTTACACATGGGGTCACTACAGCATATAACTCCACATGTTCAGTTTTGCAGATATTTACACCAGATGTCTTACCTGACACAACCTCAAAGGGATTTGTGTTTGGGGATCTTTTGCTTGTTAGGCAAATGTGTATACCACTAGAATATGTAGTCACTTGCAAAAATTGTCTCACCCCTGGCTCTTTTCCCAGACTTAACCAGAAGAGATTTTTAAAAGAGGTAACTAGCTGGACATCTCAGACTTATGACTTTAAGTGCATTGCAGCTTACAACAAAGGTGAGGATTAAGATTAGCCTGAGGGAAAGCAGTCAACACAAGGACCTCACAATCTCAGCAAGAGAGTGTGTGTGCGTGTGTGCGCGCGTGTGTGTGTGTGTGTGTGTGTGTGTGTGTGTCAGTTACACTCATCTTCTCTGTGAGGGCATCATGTCATAGACCCATACGCAGTTGGATGCATTTTGGAGACTATAACAGTCATGTCTTCTGTAATGCGATGCAATTGAAAGAGACATTAAGGTCATGCTTTAAGGAGAAGCTATGAATGAAAAAATTCTTTTTATAGTCTTTGAGGTCAATTGTGGGGCAATGCCTGAGCATATGATAGACTCTGATTTGTTGCAGTGTGTTCGTCTCATATCGCCCTTTAGAGCATCTGTCTCTGAAATCAGTTAATTAGCCCACACTTATTCAGAAGTTATTTTTTTCAGAATTATGACTGTTATATAAGCAGTTATTTCTATACCTGACAGATTATAAGTACACATATAGTACATACGGGGCAGGTTCCACATCATTTAAAAAGATTCATACTGTTAAGAAAAAAAATGCCTCAAGTGCTTCCAGTTATTTTATCTCGCTTTCCTGTCTGGACCTGGTGTAGGAATTTATTGCATTATGTTGATCTGTTGATTGTGAGCCTTGTACATTTAACAGTTTAGCATGCATTGTTGTGAAAAAAAAATTCCCCCCTATTCTGACTTCTTAGCTTTTATGCACATTTGTCACACTTTAATATTTCAGATCACTAAACAAATTTTAATATTTGACAAAGATAACCTAAGTAAGTACAAAACACAATTTGATGAATTAAATGATAATTTAATTCAATATGGTGAAAAAAGCACTATCCAAAAGCTACCCTGGGCCTGTGTGAAAAAGTAACTGCCATTTCTAAGGCTTTCAGACTCAAACCATGGTGAGAGCCGTTATCCACAGTGGTGATCCTTCCCAAGAGTGGATGGCCTAAAAATTACTCCAAGAACGCATCTAAAACTCATCCAGTAGGTCCCAAAAGAACCCAGAACAGCATCTAAAGAACTTGCAGGCCTCACTTGCCTCAGTGAAGGTCAGAGTTCATGACCCAAGAATAAGAAACAGATTGGGCAAAAATGGCATCTATGAGAGAACGGAAACCACTGCTGACCAAAAAGAACTCAAAGGTTAATCTTACATTTGCCAAAAAGCAAAACCTTGATGATCCCTAAGACTTTTGGAGAAATATTTCATGGACTCACAAGATAAAAGTTGAACTTCCTGGAATGTTTGTGTCATATTACATCTGGCAAAATATAACACAACATTTCATTAAAAGAATCTCATACTTACAAAAGTCAAACATGGTGCTCTGGGGCATATTTGCTGTTTCAGGACCAGGAATTACACCTTTCCGTAACTTTAGTCCACCTCTGAATGCCTCAAAAAATTTAATAAATATGGTTTTGGAGTGGCCCAGTCAAAGTAGAAACTTAAATAAGATTGAGATGTTGCAGCAAGAACTCTATTGGGATGGAGTTCTTGTTGCCAAGGGTGATACAACCTACCTTTTTCACAGGTAGGTTTGGATAGCGTTTGTGACTTATTAATTAAAGCTGGCTTTGATTGTCTTTGTCTAATTTGTTCTAAAATGTGTTTGATGACCTGAAACATTTAAGTGTGACAAATATGCAAAAAAATAATTCAGGAAAGGGTAAATCCTTTTTTCACAGTACTGTATAACTGTTGAGCTTTACACAACTGGATAAAAAGCATTTCACAAGAGTAGAGACACTGAGACACAGAGAAGCCATTATAGGCATATTTGTCTGTAACTCTTTAAACTGTACTGTGTTAAATTTCCATGATGTCAAAATGCAAAAAAGTAATTAAATACAAGGCTAAATACAAAAAAATAAGCACTGAGCTAGTGCTTTGAGCGTTCCAAGGTTTTCATCACTGATGCTGGCAAAGTGACAAAGTCACAACAAAAACACAAACAAGTAAATCCTCCACACTCCACTACATCAGTTGTCAGCTTTGTTAGTTTAGTAAGGAATTCACATACAAAAGACAAAACAATGAGATGATGGTCAAGAGGCCACAAAATCAAGCTCAAACGATATCTTTCTACACATCAAATCGGGTAGGATCAATTATTTAGGCCCCTGGAACAAGCCTGTTATTGCTCCACATCCACATGCTGCTTTGCAACCCTCCTCTATCCCAACACATCCTCTATCCCTTTAAGCTGAGTCCAACCTCATTTCTGATGTATCTGTTTTCAGTACTGGCTTGTGAGGTAGGCTCTTCCCATCTATTAATTTTCCTTTATTTCAGTGCATGATGGTGTCATGATTGGGTAATGTCTGTGAGTTGCGCCACAAGTCACAGTATACTTTTTGTCTGTGATATTGACAGACAGGTTTGTCAAAAACAAAAAAATAACATCATTTACATTTCTGTTTTAGATGATAACCAGTGACTTTGTAATAACGACTCTTTTCTGTTTTCAGCACCAAGAGGCACATGATTTTTTTTACAGATACAACAAAAGTAACTGAGTGATTGTACATAAACTGACAAATATGAGTTAATGAACTTAAGCAGGGTGTTTGTTTGAGAACAAACGTATCAAGGGAGTTTGCTCCAGAGGTGATATTTTCTCCCATTAGCAATTAGACAAGTTTTCGTATCCAGTTTTATTTTCTTCTGAAGGCTGAACACACTCAATGTGGATAAATTGGATACTGAAATTACCAGGATATTTCAGGCAGAGTCAGAAGGAAATTTATCAGAAGGAACCGAAAGTTACATGCAAGGTTTTTTTTTTAAAAAGAAGCTACATGTAAACCTTAAAAGCTAGTTGCAGGGTTACATGTCTATAATTGCAAGTACACCAAACACTGTTCATTGATTCACAGCTTTCTTATTCATCTGCTTAATAATCAAACAATGAAGCTATAAGACTTCATCAGTCTACTGGCTGATTGCCAATTCTGTCACATTTTCCACATGTGGTCCATTTGTGTTCATTCAATATCAGCTTCTCCAGTAGAATTGTCATATTTTCATAGGTTTCTTTAACTGGACAGAATGACCAATAAGCATAAATGCAAAGAAATTGGCATTATGCAGAAGGACACATTTAAGATTGGCTTTGGTGCTATCAATGAGTAGCCTCCAATTAGAACCCTTTGTACAAAGAATGGAATAAGTTCATTCTCACGATACCTATAAAAAGAAAATTTGGTCGCTGGTGCCAGGGGGCATTTCTCAAAGACCTAAGCAAGTCAGCTGCTTCCTTTGGCAGATCAAACTTTCATAGTAAGTCATGTAATACTGGCTGAGTGAGGATCCATCTTCTACCAGCTCATCTGTCTCCAGTTATTCCTCATCGCGAGACTTTTGTGGATCTGGAAAGAAAAAAATCAGACTCTTCTCTCTCGTAAATTAAGCCATTAAAAGGGGAGGTGGTATTTAATCTAAATGTAGTTGAAGTCTTTTTACTGATGGCAGGTTATGGTAAGTAACAGATGATTTAGTTTTGGAACTGTATCCAGAAATTGACTCAAGAGAAGTAGTAGCCATCAAAGTGATTCTGTGGCTCCCCTCATACCATACTGTTCTTTGTCTTTTGCTTAGACCAGGCTTGGTGGTCAAACTGAATGAGGTGCCTATGGCTCGTCTTGGTGTGTCTTATTCCCAAAAGCTGTGATGATTTGTCGCTGTTTCACAGCATTGAAATATCCACAGTTGGAGCACAAAATATCAGGATCATGTTTGCAATTGCCACTTGTGGAAAAAAAACATAAGATCCATCCATCAATTGTCACGAAAGGGCTAGAGCCTATCCTACTAAGCATAGGCCAAAAGGTAGGGTAGACCCCTGGACAGGTAAAAAAAAAAAAAAAAATGAAAAAAAAATGAAAAAAGGGATTTAGAAAATTAGAATTTATTTATTTATTTTTAATATTTGAACAAAAACATGGTGCATACCATGACTCAAATTGTAGCAGGCTTTCCTGTTTAGGACTTCAGCTTCATGTGGAGAAAAATAAAAAAAATGGCCAGAAATGATTCAAAGTAACATTACTGCATAATTGCCCTGTAAATCAATGAAATCCAATAGATCATAGCTTAACCTCTTTAGTCACCCTGGAAGGACTTTAAACAGCACTTCTCACATGCTTTGCTAAATGCCAGCCTGAAATTACTTTCTTTTTTTGTTTTTTTAATGAAAGGCCTTCTTCCTTTCGGAGTGTGAAAGCGATCTGAACTCTGATCACGTTCAGCAGCTCAGAATCTCATCACAAAAATCTGTCTGCTTCCAACTCAATGGCCTGGTTGAATAGTGGCAAGTTATTATAAAAGGAGCTCCAATGTTGTCTCAGAAGATGTGATGATTATCTGAGTGTGTGTTTGCATTGTTTGTGTGTGTGCACACACGCTGATGACTAATGCAGCTATTTGACTGTGGAGTTAAATCATTCAGATCTTTACGGTGTTCACACGTGAGTATACGCAGAGAGCCACAGTTAATGCATGGTTAACTACATAAACAAGCAGTGTACAGCTGGCCGCCGCACTGTCTGTGTATGTCTAGCAGACTGCTTGTTCGTGTGTTAGGGTGGTCATGATTTATAGCAAATATTACCAGGACTCATAGAGGAGGAGGAAAAAGGAGGAAGAAGAAAAGAGGGAGGAAGAAAGTGAAAGAATAAAGAAGAGAGCTGAAACAAAGAGAAGCAGGTCATTGGGAAAAAGGAGGAGAGAAAGTAAGGTATGACAGAGCAAGGTATAGACGTGCAGGAGGAGAGGGGGGATGAGGCGCAGAGAGATAGAGATGAGGGATGAAGGCTTTTGCAATCTCACCCATGACTGAGATCAATGTAACCTTTCTGTCTGCCTCTGATTCAGTTTGCGTGTGTGTGTGTGTGTGTGTGTGTGTGTGTGTGTGTGTGTGTGCGTGAGAGAGAGAGAAAGATTAAATCTTTGAGCACACTTGCTGTCACTGTGTCA
>VUQG01043852.1:69697-96066 GCA_015106755.1 Etia nguti | reverse complement strand
ACTTTTTTACTTTGGCTTTTAATTCGAGTTCAGTATGAGTACCATCAGGCGTGTTTCATGTTTTTATTGTTAATTCATTGTCTTCTTATTTATCTGTATTTGTTTCTAATTTATCCATATTTGTTTCTCTATTGTTTTGTCTTGTTTTTAACCAATTGTGAAGCACTTTGGTCAACTCTGTTGTTTTTAAATGTGCTATACAAATAAATTTTGTATGTGATGTGATGGATTTGGATTTATTTACTCCATATTTAGCCATAAGAATCACAGAATTCAGCTGAGAAGAAAACTGAGAAAAGAACTCCTACTTGTTTGAAATCAATATGAGTATAGCTGCGAAGGGTTGCTTTGATGTGTTCTGTCCACTCTCTTTCCCCCTGGGGGTTTTCCTGAGTCCCTAAGGCATAGATGTCATGAGGAAGCAAGGCAGTTGAGTCATCAGGGGTGTGCCCCAGACCGCAGCAGGTCACCCACGACTGTAGACTTCGAGGAGGAGGTGAGCCACCTGTACAATTAAAACAGAAGTGATCAGAGTTAAAATGATCACCTAACTCTAACTCAGCACAATGTTGTCTGGCTGTGAAAAAAGACTCCCTTTGTGTTTTAATGTTTACCCATATTCCAGGTGCCAACAAAAACAGAGATCACATCAGGTTCACTCCGCTGAGAGTGCCTGGTTTTCATCAGCTGGAGGAGCTGGCAAAACGCATCGCATTTCTAAAAGAAACAACAATGAATTATGATGAGAGAAACAGCAGATTCCAGTAAATAAAAAACTTAAGTATCGCGCCTTACCCGTGCACTCTCAAACGTCATCTCTCGCGGTGTGCTGTGGTGGCTGTCAACCATCATGCGTACCTTGGCTGGACTGCTCTGAAACTTGACAATCTGAAGGACTGATAAACAGGGGGGAAAAAAAGATACAGTAAATAATAAAGTAATACATACATATAATAATTATTAAACGATATTTTTGCTTTCAAAAAACATGTTTTAGCCACTGTAAACAGTTAGGAAACAAAGCAAAGATTTCCTTACTTCTGTCATGTGAGACTCTCTCTATACCAAATGAGCCAGTCTTCTTGTCAAAAAGCAACACTCCTGCGTCCACATCCACAGAAACAGTTTGTCTGCCATACCTCAACATCTTCACCTGAAAAAAGATATCAATACATTTAAGGTCAGAGATGAGTTCATTTGTCTTGCTTTCAGTCATCTCTGTAAAAGACGGCATGTAACTGAAGAACAGACTATAGATTTTTGTTGGTTGTAAAACTTGAGGCTTTTTTTCACTTTAGTTTACCTGGAAGGAGTAGACTGGCAGCTGCCGGACATTGCTCTTTGCAGGCGTTACACAGGTCGGTGTTGGTTCAGGAGGGGGTGGGTTGGGCTGCACTGCCAGGTTGTGATTAGTCACAGCGTCTTGTAAAGCTTTTAATACCTTTATGGGAAAATAATATCAAATGCATTGTTGCAATGTATAACTTGTGCTGTCTATCAGGAAATAAAGGATTTGTTTTAATTTTTTCATTATTAACACTTTATTATCACTTAATCGAATGCTATGACTAAAGGTAAATTTTGGAAAAGATAAAGACTAACAAAAAGAGCTGCCTGGTAGTTTGTTAAAGCATTTCAATTCTTTCCTGGTCTATTTTTTTGTATTAAACACAAAATAGTTATATAGCTTTATTGCCCATGTAAGAAGTATATGAATGAGTTTTCAAGTGTTAGCCCTTTTTCAACTCCACACCAGAAGTTTTATTTTTATCGTAAACATACCTTTTTCTCCAAAGAAGAAAGGAGACTGACCAAAGCTGAGATCTTACAGAGCAGGTTCTCTATATCCATCTCTGAACCCTTGTTCACAATAATTAAAAAAAAAATTCACTCAGTTAGTTTGTCTATATGGATGTCTACTACATTCAGTGTATAATGTTAAAAACAAAGCATAATACATGGTTTGTATTGTACCTGTGCCTTGAGGGGTGTTAAGGAGCAGCTAGGATGGTCAAAGACTTTGGCCAGGGTCTCCAGACTTGAGAGAGTCAGATCAATCTCACTGTTGAATAAATAAATGCACGATTTTAATTTCACCATTATCCATCTGTTCTTAACCCCTTATCCAATTCAGGGTCATGAGGAAGCGGGAGCCTATCCCGAAAGGTGTGGTAAACCCTGGGAATGTCTATCACAGGGCTAACAGAGAGTAACATCGCTCAGTCTCACAATTACACCTGTAGCCAATTTAACATTACCATTACCCTAATAACAATGCCTATGAACTGCAGGAGAAAGCTGGTTTACCACAAGCGAACCCACACAGGTACAATGAGAACATATAAACTCCACCGAAAGGCCCCAGTGGACCTGCAGTAGATTCAAACCCAGAACCTCCTTGTGAGGCAATAGTGCTAATCATTTTACCATCATGCTTTCCTAATCAACCTCAAACATATGTAAATTTTAAAGAACTGAATCAAAAATTAAAAGTCTATTAAAGTGAACTAGTATATATCCTGCATATAGCATCAATGACACCTTGTGTATGGCAATAACAGTCCATACACTGCAGGCTGCTACAACTGGTCAAAAGACCAGCCCTGAAATCAAGTGTAAAATGATGCTAACCTGTTGAGGCCTTGGCAGGCAGCACCCAGAGTGCGTTTGAGGTGGCATAGTGTTGTTGCCCCTTTATGCACATTCTCAATGTCAAGAGGAAGCTCACTGAAGAGGTAGTCATTCAACAGGCCAATCACATCACCTGCAGTACTTTTAAATAAAACAGGAAAAAATTAGATTATATTGCATAAAGCATGAAAGACATTTCTTTTTTTGTACTGAATATGAGAAAAATGGAGTAGGCTAAGAGCAGAGGTTTAACACAGAGCACATAGTATATCAGCACAGTTTATTAATAGGGCAAAAAAAGTCAAAAGAGGGAAGTGCTTCACAAGCAGCTGCTATGCTTGATCGCCAACAGGTGCATAAGCTAATAAAAGTGTTGATTAGATGCAATGATATTAACGTGAAAATAGAAATTAATAACATACAACATAAGTTTGTAAGCAACCACATTCATGCATGTGACTTTATGTGATGCAGTAATATAAAATATAGACACTTCTTATAAAAAAAGGCTAATAATTTATAACATAAACCGTGCAAGGAGTATCTCTGAAATAGGTGTATTTTTTTCGCAATGGAATTATTTAATAAATATACCTGGACGTGTTCAGCTCTTGCAACTTATCGAGAAACAGGGCATGATGGGCTGGTTTTGCTGGGGAGCCTGTGAAAGGTACTGTCCCAACAGACGCTGGAGCAGAAGTTGGCTTCTCGTCATCTGTGCATAGGCAAAACACAACATTTGAACACTACAGAGCAGAGTGAAGGATTTAGACATCTTTATTAAAGCCACATGTTGTATTATGTGTACCACATGCAGGTTAATATATGGTACAGACAAAACATATTTAACATGACATGCAACCTGAGCTCTCGTCACCACTGTCCGTGTCACGGGGAACAGGATACAGCAGAGGAGTGACCAGGCCTTTATGAGGTTGCTGGTACCCCAACACCAAGTCCTCCAGTGTCCGGAAACAATTCACCTGCACCCCTTGAGTTGTCTATGAAACACACAAACACAACAGCAGATGATTCATTTTATGTCCTGTCTAAAATGTCATGACCTCACATAAATTCTCATTCTACACAGGAAGAAAACAAAAAAAGTAATGCAGAAGGTAAGAAATGCAATAATCCTGTTTAAATCAGCTCAGTAGTTTGAATTAGAAAAAGTATTTCACTTTTAAAAGGTTTTGCATAGAAGTACAGATAAGAATGTGCTACTATATGAAGGCCTTGTTTGGATCCACAAACACTGAAATGAAAAGTTCTTAAACTTTTTAAGAATGAACGATGAGATTTCAAGATTGTGCAGAGAAAATCTTCCCAGACTATGTTATAAAAGAATTAAATTAGTAAATAGACCGATTTTAATTTGTATAACGTATCTTGTTTTCAATGAATGTTTCACACCAGGCCTCCACCCCCTTCTTTCTTTCAGAAATCTTGTTTGGCAGAGCAAAGCAGAAGTACTGATTTGCATGACAGAAAAAGGCACATGCAGATGATTTGCTGTGATAAAAGGTGTCCCTGAGAGATTTAGAAAGCTTTCCCTTGTGGCCCAACAGAGAGATCACGTCACTTACAGCTATTTCCTGACTATAGCAGCACTTAGCTCTCTGTTTCACTGTGGTCCTGCATAAAAAACTCTAAAATGCCATCCCCACAAAATAACAAATCTCTTTTCAAAATTATCTTTAATACATGACTAGATTCATACAACATACAATAAAACCACAAGCTCAAGTAAGCCTTCTCTAAAGGTTTTCACTAAAATCTGGAAAACTTAATGTAACTGAAAGCAGCATGATCAGAATTTAAGATAAGGAAAAGATGCTGCCATAGGTACTCGCACTATACAAAATGGCATGGTACATATTAGACCACAAAACCAAGTGTGCCCTTTTCCTGTGCCCTTCTTTAGAAGTTTTTGTTTTCGTTTTGCGGTGAGAAACCATTTTTTGGCTTGAGCTAAATGTCTGTTTTGCCAGGAACTCTTCAAATAGTATTTTTATACCACAAGGGTCTCTTGAAAAGCAATTAAAAAGAAATGAAAAGGAATAGAAGACAGTGAAAGACAAAATTGGCCCCAAAATATCTCTATGGCCCTCTTGGAAAAACAAAAAGGCAAGCACACGACTAGTGAGTTAGTGGAGCAAATCCAGTGAGGGAAAATACATACTGAAGGTTTATACTCATGGCAGTGGAAAAACAACTGAAATAGCAACAGAGTTTTAGGTCTTTATTGGAAAGTGGAGGATTTTTCCAAGTCAGCGGCCTTAAAAAAAACCAAAAACTGCCAGACAATCACTATTAAACTTGTTATTGAACTTTAATAAGCAGACACTGTTATAAAAAAAAAAAGGGGTCAGAGATGATTTGTGGTTTAGGCCCCAAAAATATTTATTCCTCTCACTCTCTCGCTTTCTCTCACCCACTGAGTGCGTGCTTTTGTTGGTGCAAACTTTGTGCTTGCGTGTGTTCTTTAATAGTCTAATAATCAGGTCATTTGCTAACTAAATACCCCTGCTCGAAGCATCAAAAACAGACACATACCATCTCTGGCTTAAACTCTCCCACATCCAACAGAATCATTATGCTTAACACAAACAGCCCCATATATACACATGACAAATAAGCACACCCATTGGTCAATGACTTAGTGTGTGGGTTGAGTAGGAATCTTTGAGACATTAAAACAATTTCTCCTCTGTGCTGCTGAGCTCATGCTGCAAGCATGCAGCCACATGGCAGAGATGCCATTCAAACAACAAAGTTACTGCAGTTGTAACAGAGTCTGTACAGAGACGAAACACAAACATGTTCCTGTTCTCCTCACAACAGGCAAAAACAAACCAACGTTATACTAACTTGAGCCGTACTCCCCTCCATGTGCACAGTTTGTGACAAGGTTTGAGACACGTATGGTGTGGTGTTTTACTTGGGTCCTTTTTTTTCCAGGAAGAGCATCCAGGGTCACGTGACAGTGAGCACTCACCTGAACTGCTAGAAGACCATCTGCGTCAGGAAGAATACGATAGGTGTGAACATGACGTTGGAACCTTTACAAACCAAAAATTACAGTGGTTATTGGTATTGCAAAATACTACAAGGCAAATGCTCAAAGTCAAAGTGTGCCTAAATGTATGGTTTTTATAAGGATCCCACATGTAGCTGTAGTTAAAGACACTAATTTTCCCAATAATTTCGCCAGTTGTTTTACAGATCACTGACTACAGATCAACAATGTGTCAAAGATCCTTAGATCATCATCTCCATCCATCACTTCACAAAACACATTCAGACAGCATATAAAGATGAACAGTGGTTTAAAGTGTTTTGCTACAGTATATTACATGAAGAACGTGATGGAAGAAAGGTTCAGTACAAAAAGGGGGGAGGGGGGCAATTTTAAAGAGTGAATGAGATACTGAGAAAAGAATGAAGGGAAAGTGGGAGCACTCTGACCAGCCAGGCTCAGCTTTCAGGAATGTATCTGGCTTTGGCTGATGAGCAGTCGGCGTAGTGCGGTCGCTGGAGCTCCTGCCCACTTTCAGGGGCCCCAGGGAAGAAAGAGGGGTAAGTGGGGAAACAGGGAGCAATAAGCTAGGGTTAGACTGCCTGTGATGGACTTTACTTGGACGATACCATCTGACTAGTCTGGAGAGTGTGTATTTGTGAAGTCTGCCCAGCGTGTAGGCACTACTTTTAGCCACAGATGTTTCTTCACTGCCTTCTGCCAAATGATGGTGAAAGTGATGGATATGACAGGATGAGAAAAGCTGCTGAATCAATTTACAAATGACAACATTCTGTAGAAATAAATGCTTAATATTTGCCAGGTCCATGTGCCAAAATCTAAATGTATTACATGGGTAGGTGTAATTATTTCTGGTTTTGTGTAAAAACAGAACAATAAATGAGTAATTTGATATTTTCAGTGAGCTAAAACAAATAAAATGAGACTTTCTTCCAATACGTTTTGGAATATTAATACAGAGGGTCACTTATTATTGCATTTTCCCTTCTAAGTTCTAAGAGATACAGCATTACTATCAATGGCTTCACATTTAAAAATGTGGTTGTTATTAATATACCACCTAGAGAGTATACTCCATAAAACAATTGTGTTTGATTGTGATAGGCAAGACAAACTGCCCACCCTCTAAGTAGGTGAAATTGTGTGTGTGTGTGTGTGTGTGTACTCACAGCAGGCATAATGCATAGGCTCCTGGCACAGACTCACTGTCTCTTACTAGGTAGCTGCCATCCCTCCCTGCCCGTGCCAACAAGTCCTCTGCATACACACGGCTGATGTCACGGTGATACCATGCTGCCGTAGCCATGGCAATCAATCTTGAGAGTTATGGTCATAAAAATAATCCACATGAGGTGATGACATAAGTTTACTGTCACACTTGCTCGGATGGCACCGCACTCGAGCTCTGTCCCCTATGTCATTGGCCACTGAGTGTTTTGAGTGATCTACTTTAGTGTTTCAGCCTTTCCCATGATCCTCTTCTTCATGACCAAAGTGTCAAAAAGAAGAAAATTCTATCAGCTAGCACTTCCTGGGTTCCTGTTGTTTCCTTCGGGGTCACATATCCTGTTGAATTGAGGGCACAAAGAAGAAATATCCAGCTGAAAGCAAGGTTAGTCCACTCCAGCAACAGCCTTCAGTCCATTTATCTGGTAATATCCTTGTGTAGAGAAAGACCTAGTTTCAGTTTTTGGTCGCAAGTTGCTGCACCTAGGTGGGTGTGTTGCTCCAACAAACACAGACCATCACAACAGAGAGAGAGGGAGGGAGGGAGAGAGAGAGAGAGAGAGAGAGAGAAGGAGGTAGAAGAAAAACAGCGAGAAGTGCAGAGTCTGAATGAAACAGCCACCCCTCAGGCAATGACGGAGCCTCTAGCTTAACCACAAACACAAGCCCTCCTCTTGTCCCAAAACAAAAGCCCCACATGCAAACAACAGGAAAAGAAGAACCAAGAATGGCAAAATAAACAAATCAAGCCACACACACAGCACTTACACACTCCCAGGCAAACACGCAAAGACAGAAACATACCAGATGGAACTCAGTCAGCACTAAAACCAGACAGGCATGCAACAGAAACCAGACTAATTCAAATGATTTCCCAGCTCTGTTGCCATATAAGGGAATAGGAACACCCTCCAAAAGTTCAGCTGATCACTGCAGTTGCCTTTCCTTCCTCCAAGCTCAGATTCCATTTGGAGTTTGTTTGGTTGGATGTAAGCTACTCTGGGAAATTTACTTTCATGCTGGAAGAGTGTGCTGCTGTGTGTGTCTCGTCAGAAAGGTCCCGTCTGCTCTGGCGTGGTCTCCAGCGGTTCTTCAGAGTGCTGTCAGAGCAGAGGGAGGGAGCACAGAGGCAGAGGACAACCCCATAAGAGCACAGGGCAGACAGAGGAAGTGACTCGACATTCCAGATGGCGGACATAGCCAGGAGAATTCTTGTGAGGCCCTCAGCTTCACCACCGGAGTGTGAAACAGAATGCTGCTTCCTTTTTGTTATTTCCTCCCCATGTATTTTCTTCTTCTTCTTCCCCTGCCTTTTGTCTTCCCTCAAATTCTAAACGGAAAACACAGCTCTCCACTCATTGGTGAGCTCTTTGGCTTAACTTCAGTTTCTTCCTTATTTGCCAGCATCCTTATCCTCAGACATTTCAGATTGTGGCCAGCATTTCAGCCCTTCTTTCTGTCAGCCAGCCCACTTTCATGTTGTAACACTCCCTTCACTTCCCTTCCTCTCTTGCTCACTCGTTCACTCTCAGCAAAACACTGTGTCCATATGGTTATGATCATCCCTAACGTTCTTATTTTTGCCCTTCTAAAACATCACTCATTATTCAGCCCTCCTACGTTCCTCCCACTCCATTAGCTGGAGCGAATAACTCTGTGGGAAGCTGTTACTGTTCTGCCTCTTGCTACTCAGCAGAAATGTGCTGACCACCAACCACAGAGCCCATAAAACAAATAGACATAAGTACATCCCAATCTGATGATGCATCTACTTAACCCTCAATCTGTGATCAGTTCTTTTTAGAATAACCATGTGCTTTACACAGCATATTACTGAACCATAAAAAAACCTGCCAAGCTGAAGCACTATATGCTAACTAGCATACCCACAGTGACAAGGAAACAATGCTAATTCACCAGCTATTGTTTACCAGGGATTCATTTGTGAGTATCTTAGTTTAGGTAATTATGATTGATAATTGCATAACTGAGACTGAAATGTCGTTGCTGGTTTGGCTGGTATTTTAAAAATCTGATCTGATGGTTCATCTGATGATGAAAATCTAAGGTGATTACAAATCATACAGATAATTAAAAAACAAACAAAAATAAGGGTAATCTATCAAATAACTGTTGAAATACTTTACTCTGAGCCATAAATTCAAACTTCTTGTGCTACAAGAAAGACCAGACTGGGTGAGCAGGAATCATTCAACCTGATGCAATCTGTTCATTATTTTATGCCAGACCAACAGATATTAAGATAAATTGACTGGTACTTACATAGCACTTTTTTAACTGAAAACAAGGGGACAATAAGATGAAATGGTTAATTATTGAAACATAATGACTATATATTATATTTCAACAACATTTCAGTTGTTGTTCAGATGCTTTAGTCAATAAGACCGAATTGAAAAACCATTTAAGAGACAGTGTCCACGCTAGAGTCACATCACTAGGTAGGAATCACTACAGAAATCTTGGATTTTAGTCAGGATAGCAGAGTGTTATTTTGATATTCAGTAATTTGAGGAGGTCAAACCTTCTGGCCTTTCCATATGCCCACAAGAAAGACAGAAGTGGGAGAACAACAGTACACAACAGAAAAAATACTGATCAAATCAGACACAGAACAAAAGGGTGGAGGCTGATTGCAAAGTCACTTGTAGATGCGCAGCAACTGTAAGCAGGCTAAAGCAACTTAAAAAGCGTGTCATATATGTGGTTTTCCAGTTGAAGGTTAGAGCGGTGTATCGGTTGAGCCATCAGCTGATGTGGGCTGGCAGCGAGCTGCCAGACTGAGCTCGACAACCTAAACAAATGCCATGCTCAATTTCTTGAGTTTTAGTTTAGGTTTTTCAAAGAGAGAGAGTAGATGGATTCCCTGGAAGTTAGTGTGACCAGAAGAGCTCTTCACCAGAATCAAGTTATGATAAACCACTGATAAACTTTATCAAACCACAAAATTTCAACATTATTCCTGCTAAAACCTTGTTTAGTCATAGATTTCTGTAAAAAACATTCTAAGAAACCGCAATTGTTATGCAATGGTAATTGGTTTCTGTCACGTCTGTTACTCTATCCAGTTCTATCAAATGTTGTGCTTATGTAAGGCAAGGACTGGGCAGGATACTGAAACAGACACAGAGACGGGGAAATGTACTCCAAGAGTCATCTGCTCGCTCTCATTTGCCAGTGCTGGCAGTCAAGTCAGCTTTTGAAACTGACTGTTATCCTTTTCTTTACCTTGAATCAGAAACCCTGTCTGTATAATAAAGATGCTTGATAAGCTTTAGACTTGCATTCATCAATAATATAACAGTCAAACTACAAAATATTTTGTAAAATAATATGACAATTAATGGCAAGAGTTGAGTCTGATTAAAAAAAAAAAACATACTCAGTATTACTAGATCATCTTCACTAGAGGATGAACTAAACTGCCCTTACAAAAATGTAAACTGCTACCAGTGTAAATTATAGCTGTTAGACTGATTGACTTTAAGAATAAACACAATCTCCAATAAGGCACATTATGAATCACAAATCGTTGATGAGTAATTGCTCTCCTTTTGGATGATTAGGTGTTCTTAACAGCTATCTTCCCAACTGATGCCACATCCACTCCAAGTTACAGCATCTTTTCAGTTAAGTTAATGAGCAGCAGCTTCTAAAAATACCAATGGTTAAAGGTCACACAGGAGGCACAGAGTACAAGTGGCATAAGGCCAAAGGGTAACGTACCTGTGCCTACCTGACACGAAGAGTTCACAGTATGTGTTAATAACGGGCAGGGATAGCTCAGTAGGTAAAGTGTTGGCCCCGTGATCGGAAGGTCAGGGTTTGATTCCCCGAGGTACCCCTGAGCAAGGTACCGTCCCTACACACTGCTCCCCGGGCGCCCAATGGCAGCCCACTGCTTCACTGAGTGAATGGGTTAAATGCAGAGAGGAATTTCCCCACGTTCCCCAAGTATACATTATTATTATTATAACTGAAATCGGTGATGTTAACTGTAATGCTGTGGACCAATAAATCTTTGTTCAAGGTCGCACTGTTGGAGATTGATGTAATTGGCTCAGCATCTGCAGTAATGGAGTTTCTGTTAGCAACAAACACTGCAAGTCTGTCTAAATTTAGCACCACGATGAAGACTGTGTTGCTAAGAGGTAGTTAATACCATGGTGCTGTAATGCAATGGGACAAGTCAGCAATCCCTTTGAGAGACAATACTGACTGTCTATATAAAGTGCTTGCCTAAATTGTCACCAGATTAGCTATAAGGGGCTTATGTGAATGTATGTGACCTCACACAACCAAAGGTTAAAAAAATAAAATAAAATAAGCAAACCAAGAGTGACTTAAAATGGTGTACGAAAATAAACTATATTAAAGGCAGTCACTGTGGTGCCTTTAAACACAAGCCAAAAAAGCATTAAAAAAAAAAAAAAATCTTCCCTCTCAATAAACATGAAGCAATAATTTTGAGTAAAATGTAATTCAAATATATAATATCAAAGGTTTTTTATTTGAAATATTAATCATTAAGGAAATTGTACTTGGTATAAACTGAATGTATCTTCTTCCATGTTTTCCATCTTTTTTGAATGGTTGCTTTTTTTCTCATGTTTTATGTTTTAACTTTCTATCCCTTTATAATTTTGTCATGGAGGCTCTCAATGATATCATTGGTCAGGATCTATATTTCTTCTGGACCCCAGAGTATGTTAGGCCCAAGCCAATAGCTACACAGACTAGAGACCACCCAGTCGCCTTTTAGCTTGATTACCACCAGCCTAGACTGCTATTTGCTAGCCAGTAAAAATGTTGACTTTCACACAGTTAGCTAATTGCCTAACTTATTTCACCTTTTTTGGGAAGGGGACATGCTGGTGTTCTTCACGTCTGCCCAGCGCCCTTGGTATATCTTTTAGCCTCCTGGGTCACTTAAAACCAATTTAGCTCTTGAGTCATCTGGCACCCTTCTTTTTCCTGAGTCTGCAAGACCTGTCAACACCTCTCCTGCTCTTCTTCTGCTCTTGGGTCGACATTTGATCTATTCATGCCTCAGCTGAAACCTCACCTGTTCATTGGCTGACTACTGTTATTTTTCTGGGTTGACTAACACCTCGTCTGTTTCAAAAAGATGGATGATGCCCAAACCCAGGTCCCATCCACATACTCCTCATCCATGGATGGGACTGTCCGCCTACATTTCTTTGCCTCATTTTCAATCGACACAACAAAATTTTCCCGAACCCAAGTCCACTGACAATTTACCGATTTCTGAGACAGTTCCTAAGTTAGCATAGTGTTCCCCTCTTCCTGAGTCAAAGTTTACTGACATCCCCCCTATTACTAAGAGTCCTGAGACTTTGGGTCTGTTGATATTTCTTCTATTTTTGAAATTGTTACTGAGTTGACAGCTTCAAACATTTTGGATCCCTTTCTTAACTGCAGTACATCAGAGAAAACACCTGAGCACTGTCAATTCTCAGGCGTTAAAATCACCAGGTTCCACATAAAGATGCTCCTGTATATCCCCTACCTTCCAAAAGTAATTGTTTACTTTCTCATGAAAACTTCTTGTGTATTAATGCAATTGGAAGCTTGCTTTTCGATCCCTTAGCTGTGCAAGATTTTCCTGCATTATTAGAATCACAGAAAACATTGAAGTGAAGCTGATTGTTTTCTATACTGCACTATAGTGGAATGATCAGGACAGCTTTAACCCATTAAAGAGATTTAACGCCTACCTGATGACCCGGTGCTGTTTTTCACACCAGTGCTGTCTTGCCTGGACAGCTTTAAAGAGATCTCAAACCTTGTACCTGTATAACAGTTGCAGGGAGGCCAACACACTGAGGCCAACGCACACATACACCAATCTCATTCATTATCCTCCGCTGCCAAGATGGGACAATCCATCCAGCTTGCTTATTTATCAATTAACTACTTCAGGCTAAAGAAAAGATGCTTGATCTGCTAAAGGTCACTGCTAATAAATGCTGGTGCTTTGGCAGACATTAAAGGCGGGTCAAACATGTGCATACAGTCAAAGAAGTCCAGCTTTATAGAGCCCAAACTAACAGATCCTCATCAACATAAAGCCAAATATTCCAAACCATGGCATAATGGCATAGCCACAAATTCCGCTTCAGTTTTTAAGATTCAAATAGGATCCCAGATTGGCATGACATCACAATATACTCATGCTTGTCATTAAGTTGCTAAATCAACCATGCTCATAGCTAAACAGTAGAACTCATTTTCCAGAATGATTTTGTAATCAGACTGATGCTAGCTGTAAGGCCTTGTTCCTTGTGCAACATTAAGTCACTTGGATTTATGTAAACCTCCTATGTGCACAGATTGGGCAAGGCTTGGTGGAGGAGCCATCTGTCGTCCTGCTACCATAACAACTAAAATCCAACTAATACCACTCTACTCTAGTTTAAGCTATAAGAAAAGAAGTCCTTGAACATTTAGTCCATTCTCAAGGCATTCTTTACAGCTTAGCAAGTCTTAATTAGTATTTTAAGACCATCTCAAGCTTGAGAGCAAAGAATTCATGAATATTTTGTTACTAAACTATAATATTGCACCATACCTGCAAAGTGTCAAATGCCAAGTTTTATTCATGCATACATTTACTTTTAAAAAAAGCTGGAATCAATACACAAAAAGACAAGTTTTTCTGCATTACATGCTGTACTAATGCCAAGACTCCCTACGTTATCTTTTATGTTGAAGCCACGTGCACAGTATTATTTTTAAACATGCTGTGGTTTAAAACAGTAGTGTTATAATGAATTAATCAGATTTTCTCCAAAACAGCCTTCTTTAGGCCAGTAAGCTCAAGAGGAGGGTTTCAAGGTTGGGAGGTCATAGTATAAAAGCAATAGGGAGTCCATGATTGGCAGGCATTTACACTATCAACAGTGAAGGATTAGAGAGCACAGCAGAGACGACTCACTGACAGAACCGAGTGCACGGTAAGTTAGCGTTTTTCTTGCTGACCTGCAGCATATTAGAATCAGAGGAAGAGGGTAATGAGTTGAAATCATATCACTGTAACTGCACAGAACAGAGTCAGCATTTGTTGGAAATTTGTCACAGTATTACTACATAGGAATATGTAGTTTTTATCAATATTTTTATATCTGCTAACAAGGAGCGTGTGGTCTATGTAACGCTAGGTATTAGGAATGTTGTTTATTATGATTATGATCTTTAACTAACCATAAAATCAAAAAGATCCTTTCCCCTCAGATGTTATATGGAACAACATGACTGTCCTTGCCATAGCTGTCATCAATGAAGGGCTTTCTAGCGTGTACTATACCGGCATAATAAACTAAAAATGACACAGATAACCAAAGCACCTGATAGTTATACCTTTTTGTTAGTATCCCATGTTTTGAGCGATCGATGACTTTATCTTTTCTTTTTTTTTTGCAGAGTGGAACTAAAACTTTGCCATCGACATGTCCAAGTGAGTGTGAAAGGTTTAAGGCTTATTCACAGTAGTCATCAACAATGTTAATATTGTAAACAGTTTCAGAGAAGTTAAAAATCAACCACTGAACTATAGATATAAAATCCCGAAAGAACTTTAGTAAAACTGTTTAGTGTATTTAAATATTAATTATTTCTAAACGATCCACTACTACTTTTACATATTTTTGAAATTATTGTTTTATAATTAATTTTATAGAAACAAAAGTGGTTCATGCAGGGATGAAAGCGATAATTAATTTAGAAGAAACAAGGAGAGTAGATTAGATGTGACATTGTGACAGAAGCGAGTAGTTTCTGCAACAACCTTAACATTTATTTTATACTTTTTAGACAATTAAGGAAAAATCCTTATTAAGATGGATTTTGTGGATTGGATCTTGGAAGGCAGATTTACAAGACAAAGGAAAAGCATTAAAAGGATTATGTGGCATCTGAAAAAGACAAACACCACCAAGGATTAGCTGTTTGTTTACAGCATCCGCCCAGAACAAAAGGATTGCACTCTTGCGCTTTCTCTATCTTGGGATAAATTTGGGTGTTAAATTTGTCAATTCTGTCACTACTTTTTGTTTTGTAGAGTAAACAGTTTTTTCATAAAATAGCCTGCCTAACCCAGTATTGATCCAAATACGTCATTTTCCCATTTTATATGATCTTATTAACTTTGTTAATGTGTCAGCTTACCCAATCACACGTCTTATGTTTAGATTAGACATTTGTAGCAGCAGGTTCAATTCCACTTTAAGTACTAATCCATCTTCACAGGAGAGGAGCAAGGGAGTTGATGGCAAGTGGGAGGTTATCTAGGAATTAGAAATAAAAACTGGAAAAGTTGTAAGTGCACAAAGAAGACAACTTAGGAAATAGGGGAAAAGAGTTTATTATTTATAATCAAGCAGAAACAATTAAATTATGGGTCACTGCTCATTTAGACTTAACATCTTGTGTTTTTTGTCTGCATGTGTTTTTAGGGCCTTTTTTTAGGACTTTCAGGATCAAATACTCTTCAGATTCAGATTCTTTTCTTTTCTTTTTTTATTTCCAGAGTATTTAAGAAGACCAGTGGGAATGGAACTGTAAGTGGCTTCTACAATATAATCATTACAGGGCACCCCTTGAGCACAGGGAGGAGTGCAATTTGTATGTTGCTATTCCAACTTCCCGAAATAGCCTCCACATTTTTTTTAACCTTGTGGAGGAGTAACCGTTTTCCTTTTTCTTCATTTCACATAGATTGCCTTGTACTTGGGGAAAAGAGACTTTGTGGACAATGTGGATTCAGTAGAAATAGTTGGTGCGTGGCACAACTGCATCCTGATATATGTGAATATATGAACGTATAAGAATCTCTGTGAAAGATGTAAGGCTTTGGATTGACTCTTCTCATATTTGCAGAAGGGGTAGTTAAAGTGGATCCTTCTGGTCTTAATGACAGAAAAGGTACTTTACTTTATAGTCTGCAAATCATAAAAGTCATAAGAGATGATTTACTGAAACAACACATTTTTCCACTGCAGTGTATGTCTATCTTGCTTGTGCCTTCCGCTATGGAAGTGATGACTTGGATGTCATTGGACTGTCCTTCAGAAGAGACATCTGGCTACAACGCGTTCAGGTGTATCCACCTACGGGTGGCAGCGAAACTAAATCCCCAATGATGGAATCCCTCTTGAGAAAAGTTGGGGAGCAGGGGCACGCCTTTTCCTTCCAGGTCCAAACCCTTAATCTCACTCTTTGTGTAACATCAAATAAATTATTTTCAATACAAGGTATTTTGATTAACCTTAGATCATATCCCCCGCTTTTATTTTAAAATAATTGTAAAGTGTAACGTTCATGTATGTGCCTCATTTCTTCTTCTTCCAGATGCCACCAAATCTTCCATGCTCAGTTTCCTTACAGCCTGGGCCAAATGATTCTGGCAAGGTACAGTTACCATCCAGTTTTATTATTTGCTTTCTTTGAGTCTTACACATTGTGTTAAATGTTTGGAAAAAATTAATTTATCTGGATTTTGCCTTGTTGTAGGCTTGCGGTGTGGACTTTGAGATTAAAGCATACATTGCCAACGCACCTGACAATCCAGATGAAGTCATTGAAAAAAAGTATGTTTGTGCAGCGTCATTTTAAACCTTTCAGTCTTTGAGCTGAGTATGAAGGACATGCATGGATCATTCTCTTCCCTTTTATTTATGGATCCAGTGCAGGTGGTGGGAGACAGAAGGACTCTGGCCAAAATAACATCTCTGATGGACAGAGTCTCCCACCCCATGCATGTAAATGTTGCTGAACTGCAGAGCTCCTTCAGTGACAGACTGCTGCATCCTAGATGCATGAAGGAGCATTTCCGCAGGTCCTTCCTCCCTGCAGCTGTCAGACTGTACAATCAGAACTGCTCCCAACAAACATAGAGGTTTACATCAGCGCTGTAACTTGCACTATTTTATCAACCGATTCACACCATAACCAGGGTTTCCCTCTTATCTGTATTTCAGTTTATTTAATTTAATAACTGTACAGTGCTCTGTTTTTGGTAACCATTGTCCTTGATGTAAATATGTAAAAAATTGTGTATGTTTCTGTTCTGTGTTCTGTTTGTTTGTATATGTGTTTTTCTTGCTGCTGTTACACCCAAATTTCCCCTTGTGGGACAATTAAAGGATTATTCTATTCTATTCTATTTCCTTCTAGGGATACTTGTCGTCTGATGATTCGTAAAATACAGTTCGCCCCGGCTATCAACAAGGCCGGAGCCAAGGTTGATATATCCAAGCAGTTTATGATGAGTGATAAACCAGTTCACGTGGAGGCTTCCCTTGAAAAAGAGGTACTTGAAAATATACCAAATGCATTTTTACTACTATAAATATTACATAATAATTGCTAAACTGTGTTTTAAAACCACTCTTTTCTAGGTTTATTACCACGGAGATCCAATAACTGTTAAAGTTCAAATCAACAATGAAACCAACAAGACTGTGAAGAAAATCAAAATCTCAAGTAAGGACCCAAATATGTCTGATCAGAGTCATTTTTGTTTGTATAGTTTGAAGAGATGGGGGAAATATATTTTGAAGGCATTTAGTTTAATTCACACTTCTTACATGAACTATTTTTGTGTTAAGTTGACCAGCTCACAAATGTGGTCCTCTACTCATCTGACACTTACGTCAAGGAAGTCTGTGCTCAAGAGTTTGGGTAAGGCGAATAATAACAGGACTGGAGTCATTTCAGGTTCAAACTAATTTATCTAAAAAGTACATTTTCTGCTGTAATAACTATCAGTGAATCCAAGGCTATAAAAAAAAAAACCCTCAATATCCCAATATATCAGCATTTTATTGATACTTAAAATTAAAAAGGCCGTACCTTAAAAAGATAGGACTAAGTAGATTACCTGAAAAATAAATAAATATTAACCTAGCGTGTGTTCTTTTTTCCCTCTATTTCACCTCTAAACACAGAGAGACAGTAAATGCCAACTCTACATTTGAGAAGTCCTTCCAAGTAACCCCCCTGCTTGCCAACAACAAAGAAAAGCGAGGTCTTGCAGTCGATGGACGTCTAAAAGATGAGGACACCAACTTAGCATCCACAACGCTGTAAGACTTTTAGGTCTCTCACCAAAGCATTTACAGTCAAGCTAGGATGGGGCTTCATCCTCCTATTGAGCAGCAATGTTGTCACTATATATTCTGTCGTCCACTTATAGCACCTTAAACCAAATCCCCAAGGTTTAAATCGTAAACTATTCCCATCTCCTCACAGGAGTCAAGGAGAGAAGGAGATGCAGGGAATTATTATCTCCTACAAAGTCAAGGTCACTCTTACAGTTTCGAGTGGAGGGTAAGGCTTAATAGAAAATACTAACTCATAAAGCCTTCCTTTTATTTTGTGCCAAACTGTGCAGACTAAGGGATTCTTTTATCATTTCTCTCCTCTGACCATAGCTTGCTGGGTGGTTTTACAGGAAGGTAAATATCAGTTCTCCCTCATTAATTGCCAATTGTGTAAATTAATACAAATTATTCATGAATCTGTAAAACTTTTAGTGATGTTGTCGTGGAACTTCCTATGACACTGATGTCCCCAAAGCCGGCAGGTGAGTTCTGTATTTTGTAAATTGCCAGTGCCAACTAAATTACCATTAAAATACTTCCTGAAATATTTCACTAAAACTAGACAGTAGCTTCTGTAACTGATCTTACTGTCATCTATATGTCATGCCCTCCCCTTTACTGCATGCCATTACTGTGTACTGAGCAGAAGTGTAAGTATAAAGTATAAAATAGTATAAAAAGTATAAAATAGTCTCTATAAAAAGACATGTATTTGCCTGTGGCTGTGATAATTGCATATGATGTTCAAATTTGTTTCTCATGAACAATTATGTGTTTTATGAACCACAGCAAATTGGATTAAATGCCTCTTTAGTTCAGGTGAGGTCAACTCAGATACAGTGAGTTATAGAGTGTTCACTTCTTCAAGGGTTACTGTCCTTCCTATAACATCCCTACACACTAAAATATTAGATGATGACATAAAACATACGTTAAACAACTATTTGGATAGAAAAAGGCATGAATTGTGAAAGCGCAGAAGTGATGGCCCTTGAAGGAGTGTCCTGTTTTACCTTTCAATCCTGTGTGAAAAATGAAATTTGAAGCCTCTTGCTCCACCCCCAAGATCATTAAGTAAAAGATCCTCCAGTAGATATTAACAGCAGCATGTATGCAGATTTTTGAAAGTTGGGCAATTCTGAAAGTGTATGAGTCTGAAAAATTGCAGATATTATAAATACAAAAGAAGGGGTGGCCTGCAATATTGTATAAAAAATCACAAATCAAAGTAATCCATAACCCCATTTCCAAAACAGACAAACAAACAAAAAAACAAGGGACACTACAAAATGTGTGTATTGAAAAATGTAACCCTATATTTCTCTAAAAATTCTACAAAGACAACTTATCAAATGTTGAAACTCAAAATGTTTTAAGTTAAACGAGATAAATGATTGGTTCTAGAAAGAGTACCCCGAGTGAGGCTGACACTTTCGTCAAAGCAAAGATGAGCGAGAGGGTTTACAATTCTGTACAAGTCTGCATGAACAAAGAGTTCAACAATTAAAGAATAAGTTGCATTTAACAGAACATAAGGTACATAATGTTATAGAACGCTACTAAAAATCCTGAAAGATTTCTTTATACAAGAGACAAGGTCAAAAAGCACAATCCGGGCTTAGAAAAGGGGCCAACCGGCTTGTTATTGGCACAGAGAAGAAGGGAGGGGTGCACGTATCATGTGTAATTTGCACATCTTTGATGGCATCACTAATGCTGAAAGGTATATGTAGGTTTCATAGCAACATATCCATGGCTTCTAGTTCAGATAAGGTCTTTCTTATTTCACCAAAACAATGCTAAAAATTCAGCACATATTCCAGGTGCTTAACTAGCTTGCAGTCTAGTTCTGTCACCAAATGAAAATATTTGGAGTGTTATGAAATGAATGCAAAGAAGCCGAAGTCCTACATCAAACAAGAATTGGAAAACACCGTGCTCTCAGATTACACCAACTGGTCGCATCAGTCCTTCCAAATATTAGCAGAGTGTCCCTAAACAAAAAAAAGACATGATCTAAAATAGTGATGAAAATGTCTCTCTCTCTCTCTCTCTACAAACACAAAACGTATCTAATTTTCAACATTTGATATGCTGTTTTTTTAAATACAGTATTTAAATAATTTCCAAATCATTGCATTCATGTTGCAGCTTTTTTGGAAACTGGGTTGTACAAAATTAGATGGGATATATTCCATAAGTTACCTTGAATAATGTTAGAGTCACGGTCCATTGTCTGTCCATTTTATCCACAGGTCAGATATCACAGTTAACACCACGGATGGTTGAGGCAGCCAGTCAAGGAAAATCATCTCTCATGCAGAGAACACAGAACACAAAGGAACTCATTATCAGCAAAGAAAAGCACAAATGCTCAAATTTCCCTTGTATATATTCATTTCTATTATAAATAACTATGAGAACTCAATTACTGAGTGTCATGTGTGAAATTTCTCTAAGTAACATCATAGGACTTTATAGAATCCAACAGATGTGTCCCATAATAGAGTAGACCTTTCAATACATGTCATTGGTAATGAGGATGCAGAGCTTAATTTAACGTAATCTTTATTTATATGTCATTAGAAATTACATGTTGAAAAATGGTGAATGAATGAATTGAGTGGATATTCTAAAAACACAGTTGTGACACTCTGTTAAGACAATTAAGAAAATTCAATAAATCCATTTTTCTCAAGTACAAACTTCTCTTTCTTCATATTTATGATCTGTTTTGATGTTAGGAGGGGTTTTTTTTCCCACACTAACCAAACTGATACATTTTTATTTTTATGCTAGCTATCATTTTTTTGCTTGATGAAGTCACAGTTTAAAGTTTTTCTGGGTGTAACCAGTTATTATAACATTGCTCCGAAAAGTTGCAGCAAGCGATTTCCTTTAAACCTTGCAATGAATCATACAGCTTTCGGTAACATTTCACATGGCCTACTTGTCTGTAAATAGTGACCCACAAATATATAACAGTTTCTCTGCTTCTTGTGGTTCTTTATCCCACTAATAGTGCAGCGGGTTGTAGAAACAATCTTTTAAAAAACTATACAATTTTACATTTTTTGTTTTCATCTGGTGTCATGCCATGCCATTTATTCCAATGCATTTCAATGAATCAGATATATTTGATGCATAAGGACTCCTTTGCCTATGGCTCAGCTCTATCGTGCTCACACATCTTGTCATAAAGTTTTTTTTAGGTAGCACAGAGAAACAGATAACCATTTACCATCAAACCAACAGCAACTTTAGAAACACCGCTTAACCTAACCTCACAAGTACGTCTTTCTTTGGAATCTGACCTAGAATCCTCTTCCCGCACAACAGCACTGCTCTTCATTGTTATATTGGCCAACTCATGTAACAAATATAACTAAGCAATCATAAAAAGACTATTGCAACTTTGGTACTTCTAACCACCTGTGAATGATTTTGCAGCAATGTTCAGTTATCTGCTCCGCTACAAAATGTTTTCTGATTGAGATACAATATTCAGGAAAAACTTTTTGTGGTTAATTCTACAACTGGAACTTTATATAATAATAATAAATATATAAAATAATAAGCAAAAATAAACTTTTTTATGAGATATTTCAGTTGCTGCTGCTAGAGATTTAACGACTTATCAGCTTGGCGCAACCTTGTTACCAATACTGCAGAACTTGAAAAAGTTGTTGTTGTTGTTTTAAATTATCTAGCTGTTGACCATTAACATATGTTTGTGATGTTTATTTTATAGTTACAGTTACAGAGTTGCAAATCAGTAATAATATTAGTGTGGTATGTAATGCACTGTGAAAGGTAAGGTTAAAATTTCACTGTGTAATTTGTACAACATTATTTTCAAATTGATGGATGAGACAGAAAATGCCCTGCAGTTGTAAAACGTCCTGTGTAAACATATACGCTCCCTGGAAACAAATGCATTTAAAATTATGTATTTATTGTTTCTGTAGATTTTTCAACCTGCAAAAAAATGGAATAGAAGCAATAATGCTAATACTGATTGCAAGGCCTTTCTTAACTTTGCCGTTTTTGTCGTCTCTCAGTGTTTGCCACTTGAAGGCGCTATTTCCACTGCTCCATGTTTAAGAAAACAATAGCGCTGGCTAGTGTAGGATAAGGATACACGGCTTGGTCCTCTGGTCTAGACAGCACATCATTAGCCAAGTCAGCTAGTCAGCTGTTTTTTTTTTGACAAAATGTCAACCACGACCGGCGGCGGAGAGTTTGGCAACCCCTTACGAAAGTTCAAGCTCGTCTTTCTGGGCGAACAGAGTGGTAAGATGGGCACGAAGTACTTAAAGAAGCGTTAATTTGGTCGGATGAAAGGAAATGTTGGAAGAACTGGCAAGATCAGCTAATTAGCTTTGTGGCGTTAGCTTAAAATTGGATGGTATGGTACAGTTATCTAGCGTATATTAGTGACCAGTAATGATACGGGACAATCTGTTAATTTTGCAATGTCAACAAAGAATATTAGAGCATGACAAAGATTATTAACCTACCGATTTTTCTCCCCAGTGATGATGTCATTGAATAGCTACCGTTAGCTGGAGATTGATCGCTAAACTAGCTTGTTTCGTGTCTTAATAGAGGGCAAGAATACGACAAATTATTGTGAGGTAGCAGCTGTATTCAAGATTTATCCACATATTAAAAATTAACGAAATGAGTCAATGGGCATTGTCATTGTTCCTCCCATTAGTTTGTGATGGAGGTTCGTTGTTAGCACGTTACTTCTGCTTGTAGCTAGCAGTTAGTTAGCTCTACTAGGATAAAATGTCAATGTTGACGCTCGCTTGCGCACTTAAAGACTCAGATAGTGTCTCTAAGTCTGTTACAGATCACTGGCTTCAAATAGAAAATCTAAAGAATTAATTTAAACCGTCTGTTTGTCGGTGTGGAGTTGTTTAGCTGTTAGCTTCCTGCTGCAGCATTTTGAACAAGCCACGTCGACCGGTGGTTTCGCACCAGTCGGCCTTTTTCCTTCATTTGCATTGTTTCTGCTCAGGTTCGAGGTTTGAACCTGACATGGCAAAACGTCGCTCGTTTTTAGTAATGTTTGTGCCGTGTAATTGATACAGTGTGGTATCACGAACCAGCTGTCAGGGGTCGAGTAAATTTTAATTTTCCAGATTTTGTGGCTCCACCCATATTGCCAGCTCAGCGTGTGGGTTCAGTCGTCCACACTGCATCAGCGATAATAGCAGTTTACTCACCGTGTGATGTCACCGACTCATTTTTCTTCTCTATCTCTTCATTGAGTACAGACTTAATTACGCAATTGTTAAATTTTGAAGTTTCCCATTTGAGTGGTGGTTTTAGGCTCGATTACCTGGAATACCTCTTGTGTTACTAAAGTGTGACTGTGTTTTTTTCTGTGCAGTTGGGAAAACCTCACTCATCACCAGGTTTATGTATGACAGTTTTGACAACACTTACCAGGTAAAAAGAAGTTAAAACAGTGATTTGTGTAGTCATTTTGGTCTGAAAACTGACATTTTTACCACAAGCACAGGTGTAATAAAAAAAACGAGCTAACAGTTTCAATGCGACTGATCATCCAATAACCTATGTGGCAGTTAAAGCAGAATAAAATAGACCAATTTATCATGTCAGTAGCTGGTACATGTAAATATTTAGACAAATTTAAATTGGACATTTAAAAAAATTAACACAAAATTGGCCATTGGCCAGCATCTCCTCAGAATGTCATAATGCCTCCCTGTTCTTATTTTATTTTTCAGAATCAGAATACTTTATTAATCCCTGAGGAAATTATGGGCTCATTTATAATTTAAGTATATTTAGCAATCTGTCTATTCACATTCTATTCATTCTATTCACATTCTTGTAAATATGGTAAATATAGTGTCCATTTTCACGATCAACTTGCTAGCTAAGCCCCTGAGGTTTTACTTTCTATGAAGTGTATGCCGAAACATGAATAACATGTTACTCCAAATTTACCAGTCAACCGGAGTAGAATGTTTGCAGCACACAAAGGGCTTGCTACAAAAATGTTAGGAAGCATGTAAGTGCATTCCACTGATTAGATTATGAGTGCTACCTGTGTGACAAGTCTAAATGTCAGTAGTAGTAGTAGTAGTAGTTTATCTTTATTTGGCTCATTTAGAAATCAAATGACAAACTAACCAGGCGTAGGCTGTAGACAAAGCTTATGTAACAGCTACCCCTGATACAAGAATCCACATATAAGGAAAATTAACTAAATCTTCAGCCTCAAATTTAAGTACAAAAATCATGACAGAAGGAAAAGGAAACAAATATCATCTGTTTATGTCCAGCTACAGATGAACTCTTGTCTAAAGCATCTTCACACAAAACCGTTATCACAATACTTGATAATTTTGTTATTTCTGTACATTTTGTAGCCATGTTATGAAAAAGGTCAATAAAATAATTTTTGAACATATAATGTAGATGTATGTAATACATTTAACTTACTGTTTAATTGAAATGTTTGTCTTACAGGCAACAATTGGCATTGACTTTTTGTCAAAAACTATGTATCTGGAAGATCGCACGGTAAGCTCTATTCACATCGTTCCAATTGGTCAAGTATTAAAACTGCTATAAAAGCATGCTTCTGCTTATTATCACACCATTCCACATTGTTTGTAGATTATCCTAGTTTTTTGGGTTTGTTTGTTTGTTTTTTCACTCATTTTGTTGAACATGTGATCGTGTTTTTAGTTCCCATCATTATTTCAAGATTTTGTTTTCCTTCCATCCCCTGGCTGGATCATGAATTGCCCCCCGTGTTCCCACATTTGTTTCGTGGCTGGCCACAGATCCGGCTGCAGCTCTGGGATACAGCCGGACAGGAGCGTTTCCGCAGCCTCATCCCCAGTTACATCCGCGACTCAGCCGCCGCTGTGGTGGTTTATGACATAGCCAGTAGGTATCGTGGCTTTGCCTCTCCTCCTTGTCCTTCACTTAGTATGTGGAAGGGCAAACAACAGAATCAAAAGCACTAATGAGCCTAGCAAACCCCGCTGGATAGCATGATAGGGTATATTCCAGATATTGTTTGTCTTGGGTGTAGTGATTCAAAAGCATTTCTCCAGCAGTGTCCAGGGGAGTGTAAATGCTGATAGTTAGAAGTCTTATTTGAAGAATAATGAAAAAATGTCTGCCGATGTCACTTCATGAGCAGAAATCCTCTGAGAGCTGCCTAAATAATGATTCAGCAGGGCCTACTTTTCACATTTGCATAACACCCGTCATCTCTGAGCCTTCTGCATTTGAATGATTCTTCCCAATTCCTCCATTAAAGGTCATTCTCTACTTTACTGCTTGGCTTGCAATTCTTTTTATGTCTGTCCTGTTCTCCACATTCTCGTGCTTCCCTTTGCTGCCCTTTATCTTGACTTTTTATTGGTCAATTTCTTCTTCTGCAATTCCAATCCTCAGGTCCGGCTCCAGCTTTGGGACACTGCTGGACAGGAGCGTTTTCGTAGCCTAATTCCCAGCTACATCCGTGACTCTACCATTGCTGTGGTTGTTTATGACATCACCAGTGAGTCAGGGCTGTCCTCTTAACCATTCTGTAGGGCTCTAGAGTAATAGGAAGGAAGCTCTTTATATCTGCTAGTACACTAATACAAAATACATTTCTTCTCCAAGCTTTTTCTTCTGAGTACTCCTGCTTACTAACACATAACTACAGGCTTTTCTTACATAAGATTAGGATTTTTCTAAGCTTTTAACTGAATGTATTGTAACAGATGTTTCATGTATTTTGCGGCACATGTGGTTGATGTGTACAATGATTTTGTATTTTGTTGCTTGTTTTCATCCCATTTGCAGATCTTAATTCTTTCCAGCAAACTTCAAAGTGGATTGATGATGTTAGAACAGAGAGAGGAAGTGATGTCATTATCATGCTTGTCGGGAACAAAACAGACTTAGCGGATAAAAGGTACATGGTTGTGTGATAAGTGCGAATGATTGTTTTCTTGTTCTATTTACAAAGATTGATAAATAGATCCTACTGCATTTACAAAATGGGTATCTTTAACTTCTGTAGTGTAAACTTTGCCAAAGCCTGGAATCCCGCTTCCCTTCAGTGCATCTCATCCAGTCTTTACTTTTATTATTCCCTTGTAATGTTGCATACTCCAGCCTTCCTATAAGTTATTTAAATACTTTTATTTATTTATTTTTTTTTTCATTTATAATTTGATCATATTTCTGTTTTGCCTTTTTTTTTTTTTTTTTTTCCTTTTTTTTTTTTTTTTTTTTTTTTTTTTATTTTTTTTTTTTTTTCCCTTTTTCCCTCTCTCTCT